>JAHXRV010004703.1:0-34736 GCA_019904355.1 Psilocybe tampanensis
AACGAGGACCAGAAGGTCGTGGATTTTAGTGGCCTGAGGGACATGGAATTTGTGATATCGAGCGAAGAAGACGCGGAAGCCGTCTGGCAACTCCTCCAGACCACCTCGGAGGCGCAATCCCTTGACTTGGATGGTGAGCACCGAGTTGGAACAGTACCGGTGAAGTGGAACTCACTGGTTAACACTCAGCCCTCGACCCTTTTTCGTACGCGGGACTAGGAGCCGCATTGTCCGTCCGTGCCTGTTCAACTCTCAGGAGACTGGATATGTCTCATGAAGCGGATGATCAAGATGGCGAGGACATGTTGCAGGACATCTTCAACGAGCTCAAAGCGATCGCGGGGAAGAACGTCCTCGAGGAAATCAGCCTGTGGCTGGCGGGACCGTTTTCTTCTGCCGACCTCGAAGCTTGGTCCGAATTCGACGTGTTGGTCACGACGTCGGGACTGTTCCCAAAGTTGAAATCGGTTTCTTTGGACGTTGAGTGTTATGATGACACTGCAGACGAAGAGGACAGCTCCGCGCTCCATGGCATAAATACTGGCCTCTTCCCCAGACTTGCGAAGAGTGGCGCGATGGAATTTAGGTGGTCATGGACCATGCATGGTGAATTTATGCACCACGAGCATATCGAAGGCAGACGGCAGGATAATTCACAGAGAAGCTGGATGCTGGAGAGCGAGAGCAAAGCGAGCGTTGCTGGCGATAGAGTGGAGAGAAGGGGTTCGGGATAAAGGAAGGCAATATTCTTTATAATAAATTGTAAGGCCGTCAATGAATGTTCTCTGAGTTTTCACTTCTCGTTGTTCCTGCTTGATGATCAGCGACTTATGTAGCACATGGGAAAGGCAAAGGCTCCGAGTTCGGACTCCAAAATCTGACGGATGTTTTTACCTTTCTGTTTCGAGTTTCACGGGGAATCGATACCTCTTCTCTTTCCCGTTCCACCTACCGACTCTGCCCCCGCTTTCTCGAAAATATCTTCCCTCTTTGAAGGACTTGTATCCTCCTCAAAGACTATACCCCTAGCTTTTTTCAGCATCCAAAGCCCTGACGCCAGTCCCCGTGACGCATATAAACCGTACCCGAGATTCCCAGGATACCTTGTCAAGGTTCGTGTCTTCCTTTCCTTCCTTCTATCGCGACGGACAGGTGCAATGTGCACAGTTGTGAATGAGTTGGCTCCGTGTGGAGTCGAAGCTGACGCGGAGGTCCTCTATGTGACTGTCAGCTGAGCATGGCGCGGCGGGTCGTATGGAAACGAAGAGGCTAGTCGATTTTTGGAGAGGTTGATGGGCTAGTGCAGAAGAAGTGGTCGAGAGTGTGGTTGTGGAGAACCAAAAGCGGATCTTGCCCTCGTTGCCACGAGCTCTGTTTGATTGTCGTCCTTCTTACTGAATCAGGCTTCCTGCCGTTCCTTCTTCCAGCTTTCATTTGTACGATCACCACGAGCTTTTCGAGCATCCTCCCCTTGCCCATCTCAGCCTTCCCCATTTATTGTAAAGCCTAAGGCCTACCTCTTCAACCCAGCCGGAAGCCTGAAACCACAACAGATAGCAGGATGTCCACCACCGCTCGCCACCGTCTTGTACAGAGCCTTGGGCTGTTCTTGTTGCTTCCGCTCATGGCCCAAGCACAAGTCATTACCATCAACGACCTTCCTACCTGTGCGCTGCCTTGTGCGACGAGGGCCGCGTTGGACGTGGGTTGTACATTGTATGTGCCGTCTCTATTGAATTTGGACTGTCGATCTGATCTTCTTTGACTTTTGTTACTCACCTCCAGAAACGACACTGCCTGCCTATGTTCACATCCCGCGTTCACGACCTCCACCATTGACTGCTCGCGCAAGAACGGACAGTGCGCACTCGAGGATAGGGGCGGCGTCGTCGGTGTTCTGGCTGGGTTGTGTTTGCTGGGTGGGTTTCTTCTCTCTTTCCCCTTTGAATCTACCCTCCCACTTTCCCTTCCCTCTCGACATTTATGTTCCTTACCCTATTTGCATTTTTTTACCTTTTTCTTTATGGAGGCTGACGAGCCTGATCGCATGCAGCACCGTCCCTACCTTCCTCCTCCGCATCGAGCCAACCCACCACGATTTCGAATTCCCAAAGCACCACGCAAAATGTCTCTTCAGCTTCCTCATCGACGGTTTCATCCACCGCTTCGTCTTCTTCGACGTCTTCTACATCTTCTACAACCTCGTCTGCCTCCTCATCAACCACAACGTCGTCGACGACAACCAGTGATACCAGCATAAGTGTGAGCAGCACGGTCGTCGTGGTTCAGACTGTGCTGGTCCCGCCAACGTCATTGGCGTCGTCCAGCGACAGGAGGGACGTTCTACCGAAAGCAGTGTCGATGATCTCGATGTTACTGGTCGCTGTGGGTGCTGGTGGGTGGGTCGCGCTATAGTCTGTTGCACGGTGTCCCATGGGTATCGTTCAGAGAACCGCCGACGTTCGATGAGGGATTGGGGAGGTGGGTTTGTTGAGTTTGGTTGGGTTTTGCATTGAATGATGGAACGTCTGTCGAAAATCATCCTTTTTTTACCCTGTCGCTTCCGACCTCAGTTCCAACTTGTTTCTGGTTCCATGTACCTTTCAGCCTACCGGCACCCGCCAGTTACAGGACGTCCATTCCGGGGACCTCCTCCGAGAGACAGCGACCACCGCCCCCTTCACTGCCAACACCCTCATTTCGAGTTTTCTTACCTTTCGCCGTATTCGTGTCCGTTTACCTAGGCTGGGCTGGTCCCGATTCCTCCCCTTTCTTACCTTCGTTCTCACTTACTTGAATGTAACTCTGGTTGCCTGGTTAGCAATCCATACCATCATCTTGGTTTCCTTTCTCCTTGAGCCGGGAACACGGCCCGCTATGGGAAAATACGAAGTCGTTGCACAATTGTCAATTTCGTGCGCCAACCATAGGCGTGAACGAGGGAAAAGGTACTTTATGTCCTGGAAACCATGGATCAACGTACCTGTCGTCCTTTTAGGTGAATATATGCGCATTTTTTCAGACCTGGAGCTCAGAAATCGCACAACAACCCACGTTATTCCAAGAAGTTCAGTGGGTGACTTGGTGAGTCCTAGTCAGCGCTGGTTGTGCACGCTCGAACATCCACAAACTTACACTCGCATTTCAAATAGCAGTTCGCCATCCCGAGAACTCCATGAATATCGCTCATCCAGGACAAACCCGAAGGGGTCGTGCGAGAGCTGTCCTGCTCAAGTACAAAAATTTCAAGGTGGCTGGGAGGCTCAGTGAGGCGGCGATTGCACGTTATCGACTAGACCACAACGTATTGTCGACGAGAGCGCGATAACTTGGTAGAAACGTGCAGGAGAAGGCAACAGTAAACGATAAAGAAACAAGGAAATGCTAGTGGATATTTTCGTATTTTCTTGATGGACATCTGTGTGGTCACGTGTCACGATTGTTAGGGGTTGGACCTCAGCTGAGCAGATCTGAGCGCTTATGGCGCGGAACATGCTGATGCCAGCCTCGCGAGGACTCCATTGGGTTGAGCTATATAAGCTGGCTTTATATAGTACCGCCAGAGCAATAATCAGGCCAGCGACTGAGGCCACTGGTGCATACCGATGCTGTACCATGGCAGCCACGATCATGTAGAACCGAGATCAACAAAGATGAAAGTAGCTACGGGTGTAGTGGGAAGAAAACTGACGTGGTCATCGAGAGGCTCTTCATTAACATTCTTTCTACCACCGGTCCTGAGCTGTATTCAAACGAGTACGTACCTTGCTTGTACTCATTATTCTGCGATAGCTTTTTCTTACCCGTCACACGTTGGCAAAACTTTCGCTTCAAGTTAGAATGCTTTTCAACGTGCAATTCAAGCTCACCATCGTCGTCGCCGCCATTCTGACCTGGACACCCTCCGTCAGAGGAGCCATAATCATGCTCTTCTCTGGGTCCAACTGTGAGGGTAGCGTTGGAGGGATGATAACAGTGCCCTCCCATGGATGCCTGAGCCTCGGAAGCAACTCTATCAAATCGATGTATTACTCTGGTGTAGCCGACCACGTCGAATTCTTCATTTCAGGTGGCAGCCAGGACTCCTGCACAAACGGGCCCGGACTTACTCCTATGTCTCCTGCCTCAGACGGATGTGCGAGCGCGCCCGACGGGTGAGTTTGAACTGCGGACATATATTTTTCAAGAAGGGTTGACCGAATCATGTTTGGGCAGCGTCAACTGGGAAAGTGTCGCAGTTTTCTAATTTCTGTTAGACGGAATATTTTACCTTCACTGCCGAGACGTTCAAATAAAGATTGTAGAAGTATGAAGAAGAAAGTTGGAGTTATAGATGTGACGATGGTAGATAAATTATATCACGAGAGCCCCATATCGAATACCGCCCTCGCTTCTGGGAGAACCTTTGAGAAAACATTTCCAGTCTCTATACACAAGCCGTACGGTTCGTCGACGAGATCATTCAGAGTGGCTGCCTGACTTCTGATCCAAGGGGAAACGACAAGTTTCTTGAACGACGTGGGCAATCCACCCGGCGGGCGAACTCTTTTCTTGAGCATGTCCACCATATGGTTGAGTGGGTCAGGGAATGACCCTATGTAGAGCGAAAGGTCGATTGCCAGTTGCTGTAGGAGTGGACAGAGTTTGAATCTACCCGTCTCTTTGTCCCATTCTCCCATCCTTTCTGAGAATTCTGGGATAAGAAAACCGAGATGGTTCAGGTGGAGCGAACGTAAGGATGGTGGTGTAAGGGCTATGCACTCGAGAAGGTGGTCATGTCTGTTATGAGGCGATAACGCGAAATGGAGGTCCGTCAGCGGACAGGCGGATCGGTTAATGAAGTCTGCGTATGCTTCTTTGTTCCATGTATCGTCCGTGTGTAGAAGAGAGAGCGCACGAAGGGATGGAGCAGTGAGGATTCGGTTCAGTGCTGGCAAAAGTGTGCCATTCGTGTTGCCATCGACGTCGTAAGGCCCTGTTAGATCCAGATATCGAAGATGTTGAAGTGTGGTACGGCGGGTAGATGTACGAGGAATGTCACGGCTTCCGTTCAGTCCATGCAAGGAGCAAGAAACGAGGTTTTGCGCGACGGAAAAAAGGGCAGAAGTTTCCCTCCAAGTTATGTCACCATTTGGTCCCGGTTCGATCATGAGATGAGTGAGTTGCTTGTACGGTATCTTGTTTGTCAAAGCCCAATTTGAGATCTTTACTCCGTTTCCTTCTTCATCTTCATCGTCTTCCTCTCCGTAATATTCCCTTTCCAGGTACTCATTGGACTTGACTTCATCGAGTTCGATGGCGAATTTGGTGAGCTTGGGTGCGCCAGTCCACAAGAATTGTGGAAATACGTCCATAGATTCTTCATCGCCCTGCACAGTGACCTCCAACGACTCCAGCAGAGGCGCTCCATTGGCCACCAGAGGACCCAAATCCTCCCATAGATCGCCATCGATTTGATCGTATGCAATGAATAACGTTGCCGATCGCCATCGTTTGAGATTGGTGAATAGATCAATCAAAAGGCCATGGGCCTCCGGGCAAGATTCCCCTGAATGCTCTTCGATATCGAGGTTGACGGTCAAAGGAAGGTCCGAGGACCTCTCCAAGAAAAGGTGCATCAATTCCGGGCGAGGCCTTGGGCTGTACGCGACATAAGAGAAGACATATGAAATGTCAGTCCAGAAGGTGGGATTGGCAATGGCAAAATTCCTCCAATAACGACACACATGCGAGACAGTGATGGGTACAGTGTGGGTTTGGAGCCTGCCGACGCGTGGGGCTCTCTTTGGGGTACAAGCACACATGAGAATCGCGTCCCATATTTCGACGGGCAGTGGGACTGTAATATGCGATGACATTTCTGAATTGAGAAATTGTTAAGAAGAAAGATAGGGATCCGTATTGAGAGTTGAACACATACGAAATGGCGTTGTTTGTGGAAAAGGACGTCTTGGTTGGTCGTGCCTGAAAAATGTTCTGTGGCTATGCCTCGCATTGATCCGATAAGATTGCCAAGGATTGACTTCGCATCATACCGAGCTGGTTGATGTTGAGTTGATGCTGAGATCAAGGTGAGCTTCTGTGAGGATATAAGTATCATCGCCGACTGCGCGGCTTTTGTATTGAGACATCGATATTCTATAGGCGGGTATCTAACGACGCCTAGTATACGTAGGCGGAAATCCACGACTTGAGGAGTCTTCAAATTTCACTGTGCCAATGGAACTGGCCTGTGTTGAGTCTTTAGAGGTATACCGTATGTGCTAGATTCTGCTAGACTGTTTGGTCTGGATTTGAACTGGATAGCTCATTCCGAAAATCAGAACGCGTCAGGGGGGTTTGTAACATCACGGTTATCCTGCAGCCGTGAATGTCGAGTCGACGTGAGCGCCAAGTGCGTTTTTCGTGTTAGTGGATTCGTATGTACACAGCATCAAAGGGTTGTCAGATCTGAACCTGAAACCCGCACCTTCGTCGGGAAGGCCTAATACAGGAGCTCTATACGGGTATCAAGGACGGTGTCTAAAATAAATAGTACCTGGAGGGGTGTTGCACAAAATACAACATCTCCCAACCCGAATATTGCCTCGGCTACCATGATCCTCAACGTTCAAAATACTGTCACATTCGGTATAATCGCGTCCATGGTCCTGTCGGCCAGCGCACTGACAGACACCATCGTCGCGTTTGGTGGCAGCGCCTGTGATGGGCCTGTTGGTAACACTGTCCCATGCGATGGAAGCTGTCACAAGTTCGACGCAAAACACTCCCTCAAGGTCAGCAGCCACCCCGTTATTAACTTTCAAGTTCTTGACTCTGATCCATATCCGATTTAATGTATGAAGATCAGCGGCAGCGCGAACCCTCACTGTGTAACATACTTCAGGAACGACCATTGCGATTTCTCGTCGGGACAAATTGTCGGAACAGCCACCTTTTCAGCAAATGTGTGTCGCAATGTTAACACTGGAACTGCTGTTGGCTCCTTCATCTGCGCACCGAACACCCATTGCCTTGCCCGGGCATGAGATGTGCCAGTGAGTGCTTGAGTTCATTTACTAGTAAGACGTACTGTTGTGAACGTTCACGAACTTAGCTTCAATGTATTATAGGGAATTTTTTACTACTATCGCACGTCGTATACTATCACTGGCATGTATTTGATAACTTGTTTGAACATCGTTGAATCTCCTAATTGGACTACCACGTACACACCACAATGAACTAACGTTTCATTTACGCCGGGTTGTGCAGCTCATACCGCGAGGTGAGGATACCCTCCTCAATCGCTTTGATTTCTATTGTGTTCCAGGTCATCAATACTAGATTGTCCGAAAGCAAAACTTATCCACTTACGAAGAGCCAAATGAGACGAATGGAAACGACACATCGCAAGGTTCCCCAACATGTACCACAGACCAGGTACGCCCAGGTTCTTGAAAGCGCCATTTATCTCGCCCTCAGCATCGAAGCCCCAGATGGGCTTACACCTTTTAGCGACGTCATCTCCACAGAGGGTTGATATGTGTTCGATTGGCTTTCCGAGCCTGTTATGTATACGTTGTTCTGTCAGTTCTCCAAAATGAACGATAGACGGAGGAAAGAGCATGAGAGAAATTACCCCGTCGAGAAGATGACAACGTCCGCAATCAACTCAGACCCATCCTTAAACTTGATTCCACCCTCTGTTAAGTCCAAGATCTCGCTATCGTTTTTCAGTTTGATCTTCCCCTCTACGATGAGCTTGCTCGCTCCCGTGTCTAAGGACAATCACAGTCACACTTCCAATAAGCCTGAGCGGTAATTCAAAGAATAATGTGAGATCCACCAAGGTAATATCCTCCCGCTCGATGTCGTGCAAGCAGGCTGAATCCAGTGTCTTGTATCCCCAGGTTGGTACGAAAGCCGACGTTATTCAGACTGTCGATGAGGTCTCTGCAAGAAATTTGGAATCAATGCCTTGACTTGAACTTTTGATGACAACACTCACCTATCAAGATCCGCAATCTCTTTCGTCCGTCTTTGATGCGATTCGACTGAAGCGAAGTAGGGGGAAGAGGCGTTGATGCGATCAACGACGTCAGAGGGCGGCCCACCTTGCCAATATCCTCCTACATCGATCGCGGTCATATCAGCGTTGAGTTCAGCCCGTTGGGCCTAATGAGGACGTACCTTTCAGTATATGAGGCCAACCATTTTCCGTGGACATAATGTACGTTGGGCCTCTTTGAATCATTGTTACATCTGACTGTCCGTGTTAGATGGAGAGATCCTGGACATCGGGTAGTAGGGCTCACTGACCAACATCATTTTGGGCATAATCCTGGGCTATATCGTGTGCTGGTCCGGAATTCAGGATAAATTTGATTGTCATAGGAGACGAACAAACCAGAAGTTCCTGAGCCGACAACGACAACTTTCTTTCCTGCATGGTCCAAAGCCGAATTATGCTGGCTAGAATGGAGGACTTGACCTCTGAACCTTTCCTAGAATATTATCAGGGACTGCCACGACGAATGTCAAAATGGCAGATATTGACATACCAGTCCAGGATAAATAGGTATGTTGGGGTTTACACCGCTCAATCCGGTACAGAAAATGACATGATGGAAGACAAAGTTGCGTTTGACACCTCCATGTTGAGAGATCGAAGCGTGCCATTTATTGGTTCCCTGATCTTGCGTCAGGTTGGTAATAGTGGATGAAGTCCAAACGTCCAGTTCCATCGTTACAGCATAGTGTTCGAGCCATCTTGCGAGCTTTTGTGTGGACGGTCAGAGCGAATACAGAGAATCGAACCCAATTCTCACCTTCTGGGAAGGCGTATAGACAGGCCAGTTTGGAGGGAATGGGAGGTAGGGCATATGATCGTACCCTGAACAGTTGGTTTGTCAAGTTCCAACAGCGAGAAACGGACACGATAAGGATCGCGCTACAACTCACAAACAGGATCGTGCAAGCACAACGCTTGATACCTCTTTCTCCAATTATCTCCAATCCGCTCATTTCGTTCCACGATCAACGAATCCACCCCCAACATCTTCAAACGAGCCGCGATCACCAACCCGCTCTGACCTGCACCTATCACGAGGACCTTGGGATCTCCACGACCTATAAATAATGTTTGTCGCCGGCGTTCTTCCTCCCAGACACCATGACTTGGCTGGAAGTTGCGTAATGGACCTATCTTCTCAGGAAAATCGCGGAGGGATTCGAGGTTCGTGAAGACAGTATACGCTTTCCAATTTCCCTGGGGATTGGTAGGGACAAGTCGAGCGACGCCGGATGCGTGACCAACGTCGGTTTCAAAGTCGAACATTAGGCTTATCCACAAAACGTCTGGGTATGGGCGCTGGAGTGTTGTGTATTTCTCTCGAAGTCTGAAGTTGTGTAGCCTTGAGAGGATGAGCCGATCGTTGAGAAAGGTGCGTATCTTGTCGTTCCCTGAGAACGTACGCAGATCCCAGGTTAGGGCAAGCATGTCCCTCCAGAACGCCCCAGGAAGGAGCGAGGACAGGATGGTTTCTACATCCCCCGATGAACATGCTGCATCAAAGGCATCCAGCCAAACCTGGGAGACCTTTTTCGTGTCACTTCCAGTAGAGAAAACCTGAGAGTCAAGGGAGAGTCCAAGTCGATCAAGTGTTGGAAGTGGTGCAGGTGGAATGTTAAGGTCAGACATGGCTCGGGTAAGGTTCCGACGATTTGTGGGCTTCAGAAAGCCCTTATATCATCACTATTCATAAAACTTGAAAGAAGAGCTTACATACATACCTTCTCATCGGGATTTCGGATGCCGTTTATCCATATTTCCTTCAAATAATCTCCCACAGGGCCATGTGAAGCTTGTCGGCGAAGTGGCTTTGCTAAGTTTGATTCGGTTCGTTGTTTGCGATAAAAAGCGAAGGTCCCGACGACCGACCATCGCGCCGAAACGGCGGAATTTCAAAATCATAATCCGACGAACCAATCAAAGGTATTCCTTCTCCATGCCGTGCCGATGCCGAATGACTGAATGAACAAAGTGTGAAATCTTGGTTCTGTCTTTTTTGTAAAGGAGGTATCAGTAAAATTCCAGAATCCTAAACTTCGAATCGTAGAATCGTGCGTGTGGCCATGCGGCTTGAATTCAAGCCCTTGGGCCCCCAACGCCGACACGGGGCTCAAATTCCGCCTTCCACGAACTTACGAAGACTCACTTTACCTCGATCCATGGTTTCATGTGCAGAATGTGCTTCTTCTGGTGTGATATATATCATAATATTACTCAGACTAACACTTATAGCCGCTCATATGACTGCAATCTCTCAGTTGTTGTCCTGAGTCGCTATGATCATTGAGAGCGAGTGGTGCTCATCGCAGTCCTATGGATCAATATCTGAAAGCGCTTGATGGTGGCCACAGTCTGCACAGGCAAAGCAAGTCTCGAGTTCTAAAGTCACGGAGAAACATAAATCTGTACAACTTCGACTTCTCCGATGCAGACTGGATAACTTGAACTACTTACACGTTTCAGATCATACTGCTCGCCGCCAAGCCACACCTGATGTGTGAACGACCCCCAGACTTCGTAAACTCCAGATGCTTAACACTTCTTGGAAGAATGACTAGTACCAACGGAATAACTTAACGAAGGGTAGGTAATGTCGGCTTGGTAAATGTAGTGCCGACTTGGGCTCTGTTTTTCAGAGAAGTAGCCTTCAGCACCACGAAATTTGTGATTATAATCTATATTATCCCTTTGTCAAGCAGCGAGAAACCCGAGAGGTGCAAGAGACGTCACTGGCAAAATGCTATAAAACACAGCAGTCATCCAACGATTTCATCAAGCCTCTCAGCGCTTTAGATTCATCGAATAGGTCAGCGACCTTCAATACCGACTTCACACTAACGCGTTCAAACTTCAGTACTTCAGTCGTCAAACATGCAATTCAAATCCACCATCATCTGTGCCGCTGTCCTTGCCTGCACTTCCGCAGTCAACGCTGCGTCGGTCACCCTTTTCGCAGGAGCGAGCTGCACTGGTAGCACTGAAGGGACGTTCTCCGTTCCTTCAGGAGAATGCCTGAGCTTTGGCAGTGGCTCTGTCAAGTCAATTAGCTACTCCGGTGTCCCCAAGGCCATCGCATTCTACGTGTCGGGTGGTGGCCACGACTCCTGTACCAATGGCTCGAGCCTCACTCGTGGCGCCGGTTCGGGTTGCGCCACTGCACCTGCTGGGTAAGTTGCCAACTGCTGCGTCTTTGCGCTGTGCGCTAAAACAGATTCCCGGTCACAGTTTCAATTGGGAGAGTCTGGCCGTTAACTAGGACCCTTATAATCCATCGTGCTCACGAACAGTCGAGTGACGGGAGTGGAGTAGTACTGAAGAAATTTTGGCACATTTGTCTACTCAAAAGTCAAATAAAACATTTTTTTGGGTTATCAGAATGGCGTCTCTAACTATTACTTCTCGCCTGTTTCCCTTCGACATTGAGCCTATCAATACAACCTCAATCACTTTGCGCCCACTGGCATCGCAGAATTTTAAACTTGCTCCAAGGCCTCCCCCGGGCTAGTATAAGTAGAGCGGACTTGGACCATCAGTCTATATTCCGACGAGCTCGTGTCGCTACGTCATCCCTATTGGTCTCGACATCTAAGTAATTACAACATCCTTCCATTCGAATCTGTGAATGATTGTCAGTTTGACATTCGAGACTATTACACTAGTCCACCTTAGAGCAATGATAGACCTATTTGACCTACCCTGCAGGAGCTGTGGCACATCCATCCCCTCCTCCAAGGAAGATTGTGGGGCCGTTGGTGCAGTTGCTGCTCGCAACAAAGAACGAAATGTCACCGACAACATCCGTGTACTTGATCGAGGTGGTGAAGGCGCCGGACAACGGGAAGCAGACACCTAAGCCTACATCAAAGCTGGGGCCTTGGGCGCCTGTGCAATTGGGGCCAGCGAAACCTGTGAGCAGGACGGATTGAGCGACTGGTATCGGCATAGCTGCGGACGTGATGAGAATGATGCCGGTGAGGACGTTCAAGAGCTTGATCATCAGTATGATTCTGAATAGTTGGTGAATAGATACATATGAGTCAAGGATGGCAATAATACGAGCTTAGGATCTGACCGTTGTGGGAGTGGACTGCCAGTGGAAAGCTACCCAGGTTTAAATTGGGGTGATGGAATCCGATGCCAGAGGCTTGAATTTAAACCATCCTACAAGGACACGTTCCTCCATCAAGTATTCTAAAAGACGGCTTGTACTGAGGATCCCAAATGGAGGCTGGTAAGCATAAGTCACTTCGCATCAGCTACATAAATTGGTAACAAATCAACTGGGGTTGAGACGTTCACGAGATTAGGTTTGTTGGCCATGAAGCCGAAGTTAAAATATGAATCAAGTCTGAACTTGAAGCTGAAGCCTGATGGTCTGACGTCACCGTATAACTGATCTGTGATTCCGATTCGGACTCGGAATTTGTTGCAAACACCAGCCCAGAAGAAGAGGCGGCCATCAAGGGCACAAGAACGTACCGATAGATAGCTATAGATAGATGTCTGTTGGGGCCACAACTTAGCACAGCTAGAGGCGTACTCGCACTCACTCGCCGTCTCAATTGCTCAAACCTTTCCAAAACGGAAACTGAGTCGTAAAAATCATGTAATTGGTCATGGCTAATATCATAACTAGGTAGCGAAAATTTAACGTTTCTACGTATACTATATCAATGTCAGAGCTAATATCGTGGCGTAATATTAATGAGCCTGTCTAGTAGACATGGCCTGTACGTCGTAATGTTCTCGTGGGCGTAAATAGGTCGTTGAGGAAAATGGTACTATCAAAGTCAATAAGGATATATGAAACATTGTGATCATGGAAGGGATGAACACCAAGGTGATTCGAAGGAATCATCGTCCGTAGGCCTGTATAACCAGGTCCCATAATATAGAGGTCACGTCGTAGTGACCGAGAAGCACCGAAATGATACTGTGTTGTCGATTGGATTTTCGTTGTTATCGCGAGACGGGCTGGAGACCGAGACCGAGGCATAGAATGTGCGGCGAATAATCAGAGAAAAAACCGAAACGCGAATAAATTCGCGGAGTGTGGGTATAGCCCCACGGCGATGATCATGGAGAACGAGATGTTGAACAACAATGAGATCATGTTGATATATATCGTGTTGGGTGTGAATGGATGAAGTTGTGCCACTATGTGACATTGAGCTGCCACTCGTCGGGTCGACGACCAGCGTTGGAGATCCCGAGGAAGCGGGTGTGGCCCATGAGGAAGTCGATACGCTTCATGCCTCCCCGTTTCTCCTCCTCATAAACGCGTGCGCTGCGTTGCCTTCTGTACCGTTGCTCGTAGGCGCGTGTCGCGCGTCGTCGATCAGATTCCGACTTGAACGACGCAAATTCATTAGGAGTGATGTTCGTACGGAGTGAACGATAGATGGACTCGTATACATCTTCCACGGTGATGAAGGATCCATTCAACGCGCGAACTTTGATAGACCAAGGGAGCTGCGGGGTAGTGATCGTGATGTATGGCAACGGAATATCAATAGCGGGCTCGGAGAGTGCCCTGCTGGAGATCGAGTGATGGTTGCGAGACATCAGAGAGTAGTGATCCATCATGTCCCAGTCAACCGCGTTTGGCTCCAGGTAAGGGTGGGCGCGTACGTAGCCAGA
Source organism: Psilocybe tampanensis (assembly GCA_019904355.1). Lineage (NCBI taxonomy): Eukaryota > Fungi > Basidiomycota > Agaricomycetes > Agaricales > Agrocybaceae > Psilocybe > Psilocybe tampanensis. Next base: position 13,694 of record JAHXRV010004703.1, read on the forward strand.
GAACCTTGGAGGAGATGAATGGGATTTTACTGGTGGGTATGATGGGGCGAAGGAATAAGGAGAAGGTCCAGGAAGACCATGGATGGCTGAGGGGGGAGTTATGGGCCCGGACGACGAGGGTGCGGACGACGAGGAGAATGAGAGAGCAGGCATCGGTGGAGCCGGTGCAGGCGCAGGTGAGTATAGGATGTTCTTGTACGCGAAACGCACTTGCTTCGGCTTCGTTGACTTCGCTGGCATTGCAAAGGTTGTGGGATGTGGAATAGTAGACGATGAGGTGGATACTGAATCAAATGAGTTGAGGTGGGTAGGTTGAGGCAATTCTGTTGGTGCTAGTTGCGTTGTCGCGTTCTTTTTTAAACCTCCAGACAAGGTTGTCATTTGTCGTAACACGTGTACCGCCCCATCTCTATGTTTGGAGAGGAGCTGGGGAAAGGCTCCGCGTTGCGCTCACCATTTCCGCTGCACCGCCATATTCCGATAGCCCGTAATTGGCTATGCATCCCGAAATCAAAACCTAAATTTGGGTCATTCCACGGAATCGCTGATGTACACCGACGAATTACTCACGTTGAGGCAATAAACGGAACTGAAGAAGGTCAAGTTTCTTCTAATAGACAGTCGTCCAGAACACCGGAAATCCTGCGGAAAAGGCTTCCAACCTAGGACTACCTTTTGGCGTGGGAACCTACTAAACTATGCGTCAATCACAAAAGTTTGTATGGTCTGAAAGTTCAAACCTAGACACGGAATTGGCGCCATGCCAGATTTCTCCTCGCCGTTGGAGTAGAGCTGGAATGCATTGGAATTCCGAATCGTTCGCGATGACTCCTTGTGAACCAACTTGGAACCAACGGAACAGCTTTCCACAGTCGGTCAAGCAAACAAGATAGAATGGTGACGGCCAGGTTATGTCAACAATGCATTGCAAAGTGAGTGGGGTGGAGGGTCAAAATCTTGGCCGAGACCGCTCCAACAGCCAGAGCAGAGCATGAACGAATCAGAGAGTCGTGGTTCGATAACAAGCCTCTAATGGAAACAGGGCGGCGATGCGCTGCACTGCCTCATCCCATCACCTTATTTCCGTGTGAAAATCAAGCTCCATGTCCGAGCCGTCTCGGCACGCAAGATCACCCACTCCCAAAGTCCATTGAGAGCCTCGTGTGATGGAGATCAGAAAGATTAGGAACATGTGTTCCGATGTCCAAGCATTTGAAGGGTGGCCATCATTGACCGACTCCAAAAGAAAACAGTGTTCCGCTCAGCCTCGAATAAGAAATATTGCAAATGGATGACGCAGAGTCATCAAATACGCAGTCAATGTTCCGTAACTATACATGATTGTCCTAACTGCAGAAGGCTAGTACAGTCCTGAGAGCGCGTTGTTTACGGGCGCGGCGACTTCGTTTGCTTCAGAATGATATTATCATGGCTGAACATGATGGTTAAACGGTGTTGCCCCTAAGAGTCACAGAAAGACAACTGAAGGCACTGACCTTCGAGGCCTTGATTACATATTGTAACGGCCTTGTGAAGTACCTCGCGAGAACCTTGAATGTGGAAGGTTTGGATGATACTATCACACAATGAAAGGTACCAGAAGAGCTTAAATTGTCACTGCGCTCTATCTACACAACGAGACACGGTTAATCGCCCTCAAGCTCCTTCATTTGATAACATTCAGGGGTTGGTATTCGGGAATACTATACATGGACGAAGGTGTGGTAGCGGCATGTTCACACTTTCGGTTCTTTCATGAAGCCAAAGGTGGATATACCGAACCCAACAACCGGATGGGCGGAGTAAGATTTGGTGGCGCACTAATATGCTTCACGTCTATTAGTAATTTGAGCTGGTGAGAGCCTTATACAGATACGAGTATCATTTTCCTGACCAATTCTTACTTAGACATCATGTGTCAGACGCTGTCAGAAAGGAGGCTGGGCGTCTATGAGCACTCATCCTCTGGCGCTCGGCAAACACAAAAAATTTCTGAGGCCATGACTCTGCCCCCAGTGTGTGCGCGCAGCTAAGAAGGTACAACATGACTGATTATGACTGTCTCATTCCAAGTCTAGAGAATGCGCAGCTTGCAGTAGTAAGCAAATCTTGTACAGCCTTGAATCCTGACTTCTGGCATCTGATTCACTGAAATCCGGGATGGAGGAAATAGGAATGAGTGCGGCAAATACCCACACACTCTGAAGCGTGTGGTAAAACAATGCTAGCTCGAGTAAAGTTTGTAGCTTATGTACCTTCCCAAACCTCTGAAGCCACACAACTATCAAAGAACGAGGGCCTGTAGGAAGCACCACCGTGAAGTCTTTCGATTGCCCAAGGACCCTCGAGCCTGGCCTTGGTGCCAGTGGCCTGGAGACTAAGAAAGTTACTTTTGGCCAATCACTCAATGCTCATGCACGGCCATAATTTAGCGCCGGGAGTATTCTGAGAAATGGATGGCTGCAGACCTGTGCGTTCTGCCGAAACTGGCCGAACGTTTCTTCTCACAATTTCACCACGTGCTCCACGTGGCATGGAACGATTGATGCACTTCCCGACCCCTCTTCTCCCAAACTTCTCCTACTCACCCACACACACCCTCACACACCAAGCACAGCTCAGCAAGAGCTAGCTGGGCCTTGTTAATCACAATCGAGAACTTGTTTAAAATAGGGGACACTCTGATATGGCAAGTGTTGTCTTTTTTGGGACTCACGGTGCTTATAATGCCTCTCATTCTTGCAGTGACGCTTTTTCGTGGGGGGAGATTCGAGAATATCTCAGCTACATGTAAGACAGATATAAATTACTCTGAATTCAACGCTGAAGACTACAATACAGATTATTTATGAAGTAGATACGGTTTTTCATAACTCTCGACGCGCCAAACTCTCATAACGTCCGAGTCTCGGTGCACCTCAACATTCTCTTGGCCAAAAATGACGTTTCAACCGCGGTCATCCACGCGTTGTCGGCCAACTGTGTGGTTGATCAAAGCTTCGGGCATCTGGGCGATATGGGAGCATTCCGGAGGAAGGAGTGGAATATACGAACGACACGAACGGAGATTTCGTTTTGCTTTCTTCCAGCGGAGAAATGGATATTCGCTCTTTGACGGACCCGACGTTGAACACTGACGCGGTTTCGTGTTCAGGTCTGCTGCAGATGAGGAGTGAGAGCGGTACCCGGTGAGCCTGGAACATGTTCCCCATCGACTTCAAGATGCTGATTTGTTGGGCAGGATCCAAACATTCGTCAATCCCATCGATGACTATCACGCGTCTGGATTTCCTGAGATCGTCGAAGTATCCCGATTTGACCCTCGGACCAAGAGGCTTCACGATAAGCGAGAGGAGCTGGGTCGAGAGAGACCTCGAAAAGATGAGGGGGTCGTTGTGGATCGCAGAAATGACTGCTTTTTTGACTTCTGGGAACCATGCAGCGACCTGATACGCAAGCGTAGAAACGAGATGCTGTGAGTCGTTTCGGCGAGAGTCGTTCCGCGAAAAGAAAAAGGTTGCTAATAGGAGATTTTCTTGTTGGCAGAGCTCCGAGATGCATTGGGCAATCGCTGTTTTCCCTGACCGAGCCGGCCCCCGCAACCACATTATGCATGTATCCGCCATTGCAGGATCTTCACGGAACACCCATTCCATTATCGTTTTCAGCACCGCTTGTGGCGGATTGGAGGAAGATTTTATCTGGTTATGTGCTCGTCCTGAAGTATCGTGGAAGGCGGATGGTGTGGATTCCTCCACTAAGATTCTGAACGCATCTGTGGTTCATGAGCGATGTGATTGACGTTGCTTCGAAGAAGGCGATATCACAAACTTACCTTGTGAGCGTATTCGTACCCCCTCCTCTGGACGATGCTCATCAATATCCCTGCCAGTGCTCCCTGCGCGCAAGTCTGACATGCCTGGGGTCGAGAACGTGCTACTTTATGGTCCTGTCCTCTTCACTTTATATATACAACGCGTCCAAACGTGGCCGGCGTGCCCGAGAAATACCCCTGCTTTTCGAAAATGACACACATCCACGGGAACTGGTGTACAAGTCAATCAATCGCACTCCCAACGCACACGATATATGTACTTGCACATTTACCTTCCTGATGGAGACTTGTATAAGTAGCTTGGGAACGGATGTCCGGATGGGAAGGGGTTCTCGGAGGACCCTGGTCTGAGCCGACTCCTCCGATTCGCTGGTCTCAATGATCCATGTACACCTGCGATCCTTATGCGAGCCCTGTCGCTCCGAAATCCCCGCAGCCGGACCTCTCCCATCAATATCAATGGTACGAGCTGAACTGAGCTGCCGGTATGTGTGTATATCGTAGGGCATCATCCACAGACGTATCAGCGCTAATCAGAATGTTGTTCACCGCACTCAGGCCCGACGATGATCCTACAAAGGCAACAACCACTATCTTCAAGAAGTTCGATCCCACGGAACTGCAATCTTCAAATTTGGAACATCGTCAGATAGGTCAATTGCCCATATCCGCGATTGCACGGTGATGGGTTATCTCGTCGGCGTGATTCTCGCTTCCCAAATACCTAGGTCCTGGGCTTCAGGGAGCCTGAAAAGGACTCCCTCCAAATCCACGTATTTTTGGCGCAAAACGCCGTTTTGCCCTTCTTGGATCTGGTGTGACACACCGCGACATGGCGGGAATTCCAAAACTTCTTTTCTGAAAAGAAAGCTTTAATATAGCGCGTCGATTCACCTTCTGCTGGAATATAAAAACCACAAGAAACATTGACCCTTGGGGCAGTCAGTCATCTCACCGAAGATGGGAACGACAAAGTTCAAGTTCAAGTTGAACCTTGTTCTCGCGCTTTTGTGCTCGACTTTGCCTGGTTTTACGTCTGCTGCAACTCTTGCCAGCCGTCAAGGAAACACATCCTGCGGCGCCGGTCCATTCACATTGGAATGCTGCTTGGCTCTAGGAAGCGTAAGGCTCATTAATGAATTTATCCCAGACCCCAACTCACACTGTCTCAGGCCTCAGATAGCACGGTCGCACAAGCACTCGCCAGCATCGGCATAACCTCAGTCCCCGGAGGAATGGTTGGATGTACGTCGCTACTATCATTATGGCCCAACCGCCTCTTACATGACTGACATATGATACACTACGATCATGACAGTCCAGTGCACTCCTGGAATTTGTGCTCCCGGGTTTGGGGATGGAGCATCCGTATGCTGCAGTAATGTACAATCGGTGGCTCAGGTGCGTGGATTTCATGACCGTCACAGTCCGTTGACTCGATGTTGACTGTCTTTCTAATTTCTCCCCCCCCCCTCAGTTCGGAATTGCCCTCGGCTGCGACGTGCTTAATAGGTAGTTGGTGGATTTCCTTGGAAGAGTCTTGATCGTCTTTTCGATAGTCTACATATCGTCTCGAAAAATATAACACGTGGTGACTTTGAGTGCGTAGTAGTCAGATCGTGTCTATGCTGGTCCGTTTCGTTCGCAATTAAGATCGCTATTATGAGTCGCTGTCACAAACACTAATAATACGAAATTAACTGGGGATCACGGACACTGGAGAAGACAGCCCACTGGGCTGAGTGATACTCATTTCAAGAGCCTGAGTCGATCAAGTTGGATGGAGCCTGGACCATGCCCAAGGATCAAATTTGTCGTCAAAGTCCGCCACGGCTGCAGTGAATAGTAGCATACAGAATAGCTACACAACTTTACAACAACGCGAAAAGGGGGATGAGATCTTGAATTACAATTTACAACAGCCGCTCGAATGGTCCAATGCCAATCAACTTGTCCCTCTGAACCCACCCAACTCTAGATCTGCTCGGTTCGGTTGGAGCCGCTGTCGCCAGAGCCTTCTCCCAAGGCAGGCTGGGCACCGACAAGGCGCTTTTGAACGGCTCAACCAGCTGATGCGCCATGAATATTGCGTATGCCAACAGTGTCAAGGTCCAGATCCACGTCATACCGAGACCCATGAGAGTCAATAACCAGACGAAGGCATCTGGATTGCATCATAGATATCTATTCAACCTGAGTGCTGGATGACATCATTAAGTATACATACCTATCGGTGAAGAGGGCCGCCGCAGAGCCCAGGATGAATGTGGGACAATCAATGCCAGGAGAGCGAAGAAGACGGCGGCTAGGATTGAGGTCGTGATGTGAACGAGAACATAAAGAACGAGATCGACTTTATCCATTCGTTTCAATCAATCGGGTTAATGAACATACCAATACCAGAAAAGGCACTCACCTGTTGGAGTAAAGATTACTGAACCACGGACTACTTTCTTGGTCGAGTCATAGCGTTTGGGACCATGGAAAGCCTTGTTCATTTCCCGAAGTTCGAACATCATCGCATCATCCTGGGACTCAGCGTCCATACCATTTGGAAGCACTGAGTTTGATCGCCTTTTTGTGTGTCGACGATACCAGTTAAGCGCGGGAGAGAGGATCCGGCGCACCATGCCCTGCTTAGAGGTGACGTCGAGGACAATTTTCCTCAGGATAAGCACGAAGGCCAGGATACCTCCCAGCACGCCAGCATAGAGAATATCGTGGCCGAGGGCCTTTATTAGTACGAGATCGTTATCTGGCGAGTAAAACCATAGCTCAGAGAGAAAGGAGGGTTCATAGGTGATGAAACTGGACGTATACGCATAGAGACATGTCCACCCTATGCTAAGGAACAGGAGGGCAACATGGGATATTCCTCTGGTGGCTGAGTCCGCGTCACTTAAATGGCGAGGAAAATTCACATAAACGTAAAGACTAACCGGAGAAGAGAGCGTCCGAGCGATCAATTATAAAGAACGGTGAAAAGAGGTCGACAGAGTTGTACTCATAAAGACCCATACAATACAAACTAGTCGTGAAGAATGATCAGTGACCTCGATGGTGGAGTACAGAGAACGCTTACATCGCAAATAAAGGAACTCCTGACGTCCAATCCAACCAGGCCGCCGCAGGGTACAGAATATTCAAGTAACTTAGCGAAGCCTTGCCCAATCCAAATATGATGACTGTAGCGCAAACGAGTATCCGATATGCGGTGATCGGTGGTTGTGGATAGGCAAGTTGATGTGACGACTTTTCTGTCGATATGTAATCCGGTCGTCGCATCAGGATCCAGAGGATGTCCATGCAGTCCGGAAGGAAAAGCCATCGTAGGAGAGGTGGTGGTTTGTTGTTATGGTTTGTGGTGTCGTAACTGCTCACACTGAAAAACCTGGAAGATCTGTGAAAAACTGCTAAGTAGAATCGATGCGCTTATCTTACAGAATGGACAAAATGGTTCCACCAACCCATTCTAACGTCGTTGGAACATTCGAGCTCCCGGCCTGAACAGCCAAAACCTTTACTGTTCCGAAGGTGATCGTGGTGGAAAACAGAAAGAAACGATACGGAGAAATTTTGGGGTGCCAACGTGGAATATCCACTTCCCTCGCCGTTGGCTTGCTATTGCCAGTGTTCAAAATTGTCAACCTGAAAGGTCCCACTGTGCCGGGATCGTTGTCGTTGACATCCATTTTCACTCTCCGCTCGAGCGCTTGCATCTGCCAAAATTTAGATTCATCTTGGGAATTGACGGAGAAGTGGCCAGTGCTTACGGTACTCAAGCTCAAGTCGAACCCTTCCAGCGCGTCCGACTGATTGCGGGGAAGAGGAAACGAACGATGCAAGGTGGCTGTGCTCGCCATGACATATTTGTTGTAAAGTCGGAAATTTCCGACCATCAACAGGGCGGCAGGGCCAGGGCAGGGCACTTTCACGGCAAAGCTGAAAGGGTGCAATTAATGGATTGCGATTGTAGAGAGCTTGATTTTGGCTGTCAGGTCAAATAGAAGCGTTATTAGATCTGGTGTCTGACAAAGACGGGAATTCAGCCAAACCTCAGAGCGTTGGGTAAGGCACTTATGTAGTTGGGCCAGGAGTTAGGCCTGGGGGGCATTTTGCATTGTCCTGAAATGAGTTCTAGAGAGGAATACAGAATATTCTTACATACTAGTACTTAATCAAACATTTCTTTCCCGGTGGGTGCACTTCTTGAAGTTGGAGGAAGTTTTGGGAAGTTTCGAGCAAGTTCGTTTTTTTCAGTGTTCGGCAAATACCGGCGGCATTTTTGCGGCAACATCAAGCTCCGGATCTTTTTTTAAATTTCAGCAATTTCGGTCTCTTTCTCGTTCCACCACCACCACCTCTCGCATTCCGCCTTATCGATGCCTCTTTCAGGGCTTGTCGCTGCGAAACTCGCAGCGGTCACCGTCGCACGACCATGTCGCCAGGCCTCGTCTCTCATCACTGCGAGGAGTATCTATACCACCGCGATTTCGATGAAGCACTTGGCGCAATCCATGGCGGTTCATACCCTGCGCACATTGCTTCCAGCACCTGTTGTCTTCAAGAGAAACAAGATGTTCTGTTCGCACAAAAACCCAGTCTCAGATTTGAACGAACTTTTCATTGGCAACAAGGAGTACATAGAAAACATGTCCGAGGAGGCTCCGGGATTGCTAGCGTCGTTGGCTATGGAGGGGCAGAGTGCGTATTCTTCCATCTAGGTTCCATTTTCTCTCGAGATCTTACATGGAATTTTCTCTTTATTATCACCTCAGAACCTCCATTCATGCTCGTCGACTGTTCGGATTCGAGGTCCTTCTTCTTTCTTCCCTACGCGGATCTTCCGCTCAAAGCGTAATATATCGACTACAGGGTTAACGAAGGGAATATTTTCGCGGCGAAGCCTGGTACCATTTTCACAGCAGGAAACATCGCTAACCGATTCGACGAGCAAGACTTGAACTCGTGAGCAACCTTTCGTCCTTCCTTCTCGAATATGCCTCATGTTCCGTCCGTTCATCACCATTTTCCTTTTATGTCCCATCAGGAATGCAGTTCTCTCCTTCGCCGTCGAGAGTCTCCGTGTCAAGCATGTCGTTGTCCTCGGTCACTACGGCTGTGGCGGCGTTGCAGAATCCATGATGCCACTTCGTGAACCCTATATCCGTCCAGCTGATATCGCCGTTCAGGCATGGATCTTACCCATAAGGCAAATTTATTGGACATCCACCCGGTGTGTGCCAATTCTCTCTCGACAATCAGCATGATGTACTGACCTCACCGGTTGTTAGAGCTGAAATTGTAGCGCACCGCGAAAAATGCAAGTACGAGCCAATGTGCGAACTTCCACATTTGCATGACCGTACGTTGCGTTTCTCATCTTTCGAACGAAAACCTTGGATGACCTTGTCTTCTTCCTTCTAGCCGCTTTCCGCGCTCTGGTGGAAGAGAATGTCAAGTCGAATGTAGAGAAGATTGCCAACTCGTTGGTAATGCGAGATGTGAGTCTTGGGGTTCTGTGGTTTTCCGCTGTCCTTTCTAAAACCAGAGATTTCTATAGCATTATGCGGAACTTGCGTTGTCGAATTCTACTACCCCAACATCAACCTCCGATGCTCCCCCCTCCGAAGCCCCGTCAATACCCAACGAAACAACGCCAGCTCGAAGGGTAACAGAGGTTTATATCCACGGATGGGTCTATGACGTCGAGAATGGGAAGGTTTCGGATCTTGGTGTATCAGTTGGCCCACCAGGGAAGCAGTTGCCGCCTAGTCCGTTCCCACTTGTCACACCATAGTAAATATCCAATGTAGGCCTCATTTTGTGTCATCTCTGTCCCTGTATTTGATCTTGTATCTCACGTGGTGTTTATTTCATCCGGTAGGGATAATCGATGGATTTCCGGTGGCTCTTCACCTCATTCCTATGCCATTGAACGACGATATCCTCTTGACCGTCTTCGAAACCCTTACAGAGCCAATCCCAGACATATACACACCGATCGAGGAGAGTGCAAGGCCACTCGTTCACGTTCGAACTGCTTCGCAGGTGTGTCGCCGTTGGCGATGCCTCCTACTTGCGTCTCCAAGGATTTGGGGGAGAGTTATCGATCTCGGGGGGAAGCAATTGGGTGTGGGCAGGACGGAATGGCTTGACGAAGTTATGACACGAGCGGGGTCGTCGCCACTTTGGATATATGGCGATGTGATCCACGCACCACACAGTTCCTCTTTTGACGGAGAGATATACCTTGTCCGGCTCCTCTACGCATGGGAAAGGATAGAGAAACTTTCTCTTAATTTTTGCGGCCAGCAAATCCCAGAGGAAATCCAACGATGCTTCATGACCCGTGCACCGATGCTCAAGTTATTTGACGTACATCACAACATGTACCCTCCAGAGACCGAGAGAACGGCCTTGTTTCGTGAAAGCCTGGAGCCATCACAATCCCTCTTCGCTAATCATGCGCCATTGTTGATGGAAATAGACGCCCACCACTTTTTTTTCAAACTGGATTCACCGTGGGTCCCCAACATTCGGGTTCTAAACGCATCCATTTCTGAACACTTTTTAACGGTGCCGATGCTGTTCACCCTCCTTCAACACACACCGCTCCTTGAGGAGATGACCCTGTCCTCTTCGTCCCTCTTCACCTGGGAACCAACGGGAGACCCATTTCCCGCGTTGAATTTCCCCCGATTATCGGTCATCCAAGTGCTTTCACCTCTTACCGTTGTTGCGACATTTCTAGGCCGTATAACTCCAGGAGCACTTTCTGGACTTTATATAGGTCTGCGACGCGTCCAACAAGCAGACGATCATTTCCTTACCGATCTTCAAAACAGCCTCCGCCGGTACATGTATAAACATTTCACGACAAATACCGCGAAAGGCCTACTTTTTTCTCTTTCACTGAAGGAGTTTCATTTGTACGACCTCACTCCATTTCAACCACTGGAACCTGAAAAACACCATATTGTGTTCGACATCCGCATTCAACTCTTCGGGTCCGAGTCGGTCCCCTACGATGGCATGATTCAAGCCCCAGCCCACTCAGTGTCGGCGCGCACCGTACTCGACGTGTTCAATTTAATCTCCAGTTGGAAGCCATCCATCTTCCAATCGGTCGCTCTACTCAGAGTGAGGAGCGCAGAAAGCTTTTCATCCGACGAGCTATCCGCGATGTACAAGACGTTCCCACATGTACAGGACTTGCAAACTGCCCCGGAATTTATGACGAGCCTTTCAAGGATCGATGAGCCGCGGACGCAGGATTCATTCCCCGAATTACGCAAGCTGCGTTTCATCTCAGATCAGCTTGGTATGAATGATGCGCATCTGACAACACCACTCACACGATTTCTTACGTGGAGGAGGGATATTGGAAAACCTGTGGCCAAGGTGGATTTCAGGGCTTGTAAATTCAGGCATTCACAGGACCTCACGCATCTCGATGTTTTCGAAGGAATGGAGGTGGCTTGGAGGCACGGCGTCGGTGCTGGTGAATTCACGAGCTATATTTGTGGAAGTGGAAATCCGGAACGGCTCGCCATCAATGCTCTAGTAGGCTTATAGATACGTTCCGAGTCGTCATTCATGTAAATCATAAGGTTAGAATATAAATCCAACAGTCTAAAGAACTTAGTATCATCATGTGGTATTCGTCACGGTTATAGGTTATCGTACTTCAAATTTGGAGTCACAGAAGGCACTCGAATGGCCCCAGCCCTATCAGTCTCTCTTTCAAAGTATCTATCCTCCCATACAGCCCTCTACCAGCTCCGTGGAAATACGCAGACCAAAAAGGCTCGATCATCAATATGGCCATGGCGATAGAGCCAAGGGCCATACCAACCATCATGGAGAGACTGAAGGACACCGAGAACAGAAGTCCGAACGCACGTAGTCCCCAGGTGAGGGTGATGGCGAAAACGCTGGTGCCAAAGGGCGATGGGTCGGGATCGGAGGTTAGGGTCGTAAGAACGTTTCTAATGAAAAAGGGGGATCCGGGGAGCTGTAGCGTGAGGCATAGTGCGATTCCAAACATGTACGTGCAAAGATGTACAATGGTATACATAATGAGGTCGACTGTATGATGGTGTCAGCAAGTTGGACGCGCATAAGGAAGAGAACGCACTGAAAACGAAGAAACGGGGCCGCTGGCATTGGACAGCATCTGGGGTCTGAACACCAGGCGGTGGGGCTCCATCTTTGTCCTTTTCGTATTCCGCATCGCCTTTCTCATATCTAGGAGGCGACATTTCCCGTTGAATCTTGCCAATGATAGCCCGGCACATCATCCGAGAAACTCTCTGAATTATCCCCCTTTCGTCGGACATCTGCATCACGGCTTTCCGGAATATTAAGAGAAACATGAGCACACCAGCCATTACACCAGCGAGTAAGAATTCGTGGGCGAGAATTTTCCAGAATGTGCCAACGGCCTCGAGACCAGAGTTACGCAGTTCTGAGAACAGCGAGGGGTGGTACGAGAAGAATGACATTCCGTATGCGAAGATATATATCCACGTGGCGCTCAGGAGAAGGGCAAGGATGTAAAGAACGCCTGTAACCACTGCGGGGAATCCTTCAGCTTAAATACGACACGCAAACGAAAATACGAACCAGAAAGGAGGATAGAGGTGCGATCGACAACAAAAAAAGAAAACATAACGTTGGCGGAGTTGTATTCGTATAGACCCAAGCTGTACAATCTATGGTTTGCGATCAGTTTAAATCGTATTGGTTGATAGGAAAGATGATTCACATTACGAAGAGAGGAACCGCCATAGCCCAATCTATCCACTGCGTCGTTGGTGATAGCACACCCTGATAGCTTAACCCAGCCTTTGTGAACCCGAATACGATCACTACCGTGGAGACCAATATACGGTATGCAGTAATTGGAGGGTGAGGGTAGGATAGCATGTGGGATATTTTCTCGTCCGAGGTGTAGTATGGCCGCGAAACTGAGAAGCATGAGAGTGACGACCACACAAGGTCCATACAGTCTGGAGAAAAGAGCCAGTTCAACCCAACTGGCGGTGAGGCGTTCTGGTCTGCGGCGTTGTTATCATAATTGCTGACGCTGAATAACCTGAAGAGACCAGGAAGTTTGCCTCTGCAGAGAGATGTATATTGTATTTAGGAACTCACAATATGGATAAAATAGTGCTTCCTACCCATTCTAACGCTGTTGGGGTGCTGGTGCACCCTAGAGTTTTAAGAGTGCCGAGAATGAGCGATGTAGCGAACACGATGAGTCGGTAGGGAGATATTTTGGGGTGCCAGCGGTGACTTCGCGAGCTCTTACTGTGTTCCATAAGTATTATCGTCCCCCAATATAAATGCGACGAAAACAATTCCTCTCTCTGGGAGTGTTCGGTGGTTTGATTTGGGTGTTCTTCTCCTGCCTAGACGTCACCCTGACCACACCACATAAGATATAATAAACAGACAGGTGTATACATTTGAGCTTACTGTCATCCATGAGATATCGGTACCTTGGTTGGATAGAAAGAAGGAAACAAGGATTTTGAAAAGTACACATGTAAGGGGATGTCCTGGAAATTCCGCCGCACACGATTGTTTGGATGCACCGGCGTTTGCCGGATCAGGCACCCGACGCGGGCCGCCAATGGTGTGCGGCCAATCTCCGGCGCTGGCTGAGTCTGTTCTTAAAACCCATCACTAGCGCTCCCGCTCCTTCATCGAATAACACTCAAATCGCGTTCAAGCGGTATTGTGAGTATCTATGTAATACCCCAGTAATATGGCACTAATGGCCATAGAATATAGATGCTTATACAGTCTGAATCGCTGGATGACAACCCAAAGATTTCAAGCCCGCTTTCTTACCACGAGGGGCTAGAAAATGTCTCGCTTGCGTCCAAATTCCACTCGGACACCAACCTTCCACTCGAGAAACCCATGAAATTGTCCAAGAGTCGGCGATGGCACCCCAGGATATCCCCTTACCGGTTTATTGTATTCACCACCACAGTTGCTCTCGGCACTTCCAAGGCCGTCGAAGTTGTTCTCAATGGAGGTTCAAGTACACCAACAACATTAGAGTGGATTGGAGGGACTTTTTTATCTATCTTGTGAGTCGAGCAATATAAGAATGCAACTCCTCTGACATGGCGACGTTCAGATTCTTTAGTGTCAGCGCGTACGACACCATCTCCGCAGACCATCGCCTCGTGCCACCGTCTTGGTTGAAATGGCTCTTTAGCCCGGACTGCATGGATGTTACATGGTCTTTACTCTCTACCTTTTCAATACCCCGCCCACACTACATTTCGGATGAAAACGTAGCTTCTCTATCCAACTCACAGCCCCCAATTACTGCATATCGTATCCTTGTCTGCACAGTGGTCATTGCGTTTTCCGTGGCTAAGGCCACATTAAGCTACCAGAACGTCTCCTCGTTCGCAGAACCCTATCTGGATTGGGCTCTAGCGGTTCCTATATTCTCGATGTGAGTAACCATTTATTGATTGACCAATTTCCTTACTGATACCCCGCAGATTGTATTGCCTAGGTCTGTATGAATACAACTCTGCCAATCTCTGGCCCTCTTTCTTTGCTGTCGATCGCTCAGACATTATATTCTCCCGTTCGTATTCAGTTTCCTGGTTTGTTCTTTATCTTCAAATTAACCCCTCTTTTCGTTCAAATGCAGTAAATAAAGGGATCCTTCATCTCATTACACTTCTCTTCTGTGCGGCATGGGTGTACACGCTCGGATACGTAACCACAATGTTGTCTTATCAACCCTCATTGCGGGCAGAACTGCTTAATACGGGAATCGGCTCAGAAACCACGTTCTACAAGCTCTTGGGTCATGAGTTCATGCTCGCTGGCATGATGGCAGGCACACTCACCTTTCTCTTCATCACTAGGAAAGCCCTTTTTAGCCTGTCACGTAAAACGGGGATCGTGAGGAGAGCTGCCAGGATCATGCGCAGGGCGATCTTTTCTGTAGTCAGACAGGGACCCACTCCAGATGATAGAAAAGATAAAGGGCATGAAATCGCCGCTCGCCACCAGGCCTACAACACCGAGGCAAACCACTCTGCACCATACAGTGTACACATCACTGATCCCTGTGAGTTAATACTGTACTATTCTATCCACCTGATAAATTAATTTTGGAGTCCACACCAGTCGAATTTGCCTTGCGCATTCTTATTCACCTTTCGACTTACACATTTGGGGTCGCAGTCTGTCTGACGTTTCTTCTCCCCGGCTCGCCTTTCTTCTCTTTTGCATTCCATACCGATGCGTTGTATTTTTGTCGGAGAACCAGCATTCTTACCTGTATCATTATGGGGGTCTCTTCTACATTTGCGTCATTTATCTCAGTGGTTTTTCTTATGGCTCTGGCGATTTACGCCCTTGCAATGGTTGTCTTCGCGGTGGAACCTTTGTACTATTTATACCAACATGGGGCCAGAAAGGGACTGGGGGAACAAATAGATATGGTTGCAAATCGGTTGGTCGGTCTTGGGCCTTTCCAGCCACTACTGTAATTTTGGGGCTTCTGTACGTCTGTCAGATCTCAAGGTAAAGTTCTTTGCAATTTCACTTCATCACGATCATTACTGACTATCGGGGCAATTTAGCGCATTTAATTATATTACACGGATAATGGACAATGTTTTTCGACCCTTGACGAATACATATACCTTTAATCAGACTCTTGCCTCTTCAGAACGGGCGGTCGCGTTTTTCTTCATCTCGTGGCTTTCCTTCCCCTCCAACTCTTCGTTGCGAACGGTTCTGCCCTCAACATATCCGCTGACCTTGACCTTGGTTTCATCCGCCCTAACCAGCTCCTTGTGCTTAATCAAAACCACACTGGCCACCGTCGCTAAAGCCGTCAGGCTAGCATTGAGGATGAAGACCGCTCTGAAGCCTCGCGTATATCCTATGTCGAGGATATAATCGGACTGTGTGTCGGAGATTCCAAGTTTGGAAGGAAAGGCTTGGAGGCTTGCCGGATTGTCGATTATTTGGGTGATTATGGAGCTCGAAAGGTTGAGATGGTGCATCGCGGTGCGAAGAGAGTTGTTTCTGCGCAGTGGTAGTCACTAAGCACTGCGGATGACCAGAGTAGAATCCTCTTACAAGATCGTCGATCCGAGAGCAAGGGAGAGTGTCCCTCCGAGGAGGCGAATGAACTAGAAAGGTTCTGGATCAGCATCGGTGTAGGTAGATACATATAGTAACCTAAGGCTTTGACTGACGTTCCGGAAGGCAGTGACAACGGACATGTCGCGCCGCGATACACTTGCTTGAGCCGCTACCGTTGTCGTTTGCAAAGTCTTCAATCACCAAGTTCAGTTCGACAAAAACAACGTTGAATAGACAATACACAGTACCTGTCCCGCTCCAGATCCAGCCAAAAGCATGTAGACCACGATCTCAGCTTTATGTGATTCTGGTTTGAGTGTGGATATCAGCCCACAGGCGATTGACCAAATCGCGAAACCGGAATGGATGATATTCTATACAAAGGAGTCAACACGGTGCAAGGCCTACAGATGGCGAATGAACATGCTCTTACCCGATAACGACCTGTTCGGCTCACGATAACTCCCTTCATAATATGTTGGATGAGCAAAAGTTGAGAAAGAAAGGGGAGTGAAGTGAACCGTACCGCAATCCAACTCAGAACCATCTGACTGACGAGCACGGGGATAAGGAATATACCCGCCCCGATTGGATCATATCCCAGCACGACTTGGAAGTATTGGGGAAGATAGTATAGGGAGGAGAAAAAAACAAAGCCACTGAGAAAGGTCGTGAACATTCCCTATCGAGGATAATGATGATCTATAGAAATAGGCAACGCACTTCACGAACATAGTGATATACACACCCGTCACTGTGGAGTGCTTGAAAATATACACTGGAACAGAGAGCGAGGGATTCAGGTCACGTTTTCCGAAATAAAAGAAGGGGGACAATTACTTGGTACGATTGGTAAACGAGCGCCTTTCCATTCCCAGAAGCAAAACAAACCAACGACAAGAAATCCGGATAGGAGGGGCGCGAGAACAACCGCTGACGCCCAAGGAAACGACACTCCGCCCTACACATTAGATTGATTAATCTAGAATATATTGTATTACTATCAGAGAACGAGAGCTCACCCATATTAAAGGCAGTATGACGAGTGTACAGCCGACCAGTGTAAGGGCCGCCCCCAGAAAGTCCACGGCAAACAGCTTCCTGTATAGTACGGTAATAAATGAGGAAAGGGCTTGTTGTGGTAGATAAGGACACGACGCACCTTCGGATATTGCCCTCTACTGGTTTTAATGGAAGGATGAAAGTTACCACAGCGACTGCACAAGCCGATACCGGAATACTAATCCAGAAGCACCACTGCCAGTGCCCAAGTTACCACCAAAGGATCGAAAACGAAACGCTGTTAAAACTTACTCTCCAACTAACTTTCTGTGCCAGCGAACCTCCAATCAAGGGTCCAATTGCGTATCCGAGTGCAACAACCGCACCAATGACACCCTGGTATTTCCCTCTGAAAGAATTGATAAAGCAATCGTGAGTGCGCTTATCTATGAAGTTCGGAATGGCATTCCGACGCACCGATCACGCAAACTAACAATATCTGAAATGACAATTTGGGACATGCTGATAATGCCGCCTACATCGCATTATACCAATTCTTGATTGGTAAGAAACCTTGAAAAAAGAGGGGATAGAAGTCATTTGATCTACGCACCTCCACCAGCACCAGCAATTCCGCGAAAGACGATCAGTTGAATGATGGTTTTTGAGAACCCAGCCAGAAGATTTCCGATCATGAACACGAGCATTGCGATCGTTATTGCAGCTTTGCGACCAAAGATATCGCTGAACCGGCCGTACAGAGGCTGAAAGCATGTGGAAGTCAACAGGTAGGCTGACGGAACCCAAGAAACAATGGACCCAGCGTTGAAAAATGCCGAGATAGTGGGAATACCAGTGGCGACGATGACTGAGTCAAGTGTAGATACGACAATACAAAGTGCCAGGCCAAGAAAACAAGCAATGACTTTACGAAACGGCAGAAGATTGGTTTGGTCTGTCAGGTGTAAAGCATTGTCTGATACCAGGGAAATATCGTTGGAGTTACAGTTTTGTGATGGTCGCGCCGGCAGAGGGTCAACACCAGTTATGTCTCCTGGAATGTGGCAGGTTGTAGTCGTCGAGGGGGGCTCAGGGAATGGGGACATGCTTGTTGATGACGAAGAGCTGAAAGAGCAAGCTTAGGGTGGATAGGACCCTAGTAGTTGTAAGAAACGAAGCGAGGAAATTTATTGTTGGAAATAGGTCGACTTGCCAGAATTTCTAGGGTTCTTTTCGTAGAAAATTTTACCGTGCTTCCCATTGTCCGTTCCCACGGGTTTCGTATCATCCACCCTGCCTTGCTGGCCTCCGCTGGTTTCATACGCCTTGGGGTCATGAGCCCATCCAACCGAGAAGCCGGGGGCAAACCATGTCCCCGCATGAATAGAAGAATCTTGAAAGTTGCTTCGGATGGCTCGCCGAACGTCCATTTTTCGTTTCGGTTAACAAAACCGGGCCACTTGAAAATACTCTAACGTTCTCAAGTCTAGTTGTGCGTGCCCGCCGACTAGATCATCGTTAGCGATCTAAGAAGTTCATTCGCTCTTCGTATTTCCCAAGGATTTCGGCAGTTCAAAACAGACCGCGAGAATTATCATATCCATGGTATATACCCATGGTTATTTTATTTTTATTTTGTTGTGCAACGAGGCAGCCTCGCCGACAGCGACACACTCACATAATATAGGCTAGTACTACACTGGCATAGTTAGTATAAACCGGTGAAAGTTGAGACGGTGAACGTTACCTCTACGCCGTCAAGTAGAAATCCAAAAAGCCTGAAATCAGAGTAGTCGCTCCAACGGCCCAAAACCCAACAACTTCCCTTCAAGTTTCTCGCCAAGTGGTTTTCCGGTCCCATGCGAGAATACATAGAACAAAGGCTCGACCATCCAAACAGTCATCATGGCCCCGTAGACCACTAGGGAAAATATAAACGCCGCTGAGAACAGCAGTAAACACACTCTGGAGATCCAGACAGTGAGCCCGACAAAAATGTTGCCAGATATGGTGCCAGTAAGACCATCCAACAGGAAGAAAGGTGAGCCAAGGGCGAAAGCGAGTGTCAGATACACTGCAGATCCAAACATGTATGTTAAAAGATGGATGATAATTTCCAGGGCGAGATCGACTAGAGGATCTCCGGGTTAGTGAATCAGATTGTGTACAGTGGGACGAAGCTCACAGTAATAAAATCGGTGTTCTGTGAAACCATGGTCGCTTGTTTGGGTCTCGTCGACCGGGCGGGCCATTTCATATCCGTTGTATCTACCGTTGTCCGTAGCAGATGATTTCATTTGCCGTATCCTGGAGAAAATTGCGCTCCGCATATTTAACGTGCGCAATAAAGCCTTCCTAACGATCAAAATAGCAGTAAGCGCGCCAGTTATTATGCCGGCCAGCAAGAATTCGTGGGCCAAGAGCTTGCAAAACAGCGTCGAAGAGTTCATTCCGTTTTCGCGCAGCTCTGAGAGTAAAGAGGGATGATATGACACCAGCGTGGTCGTGTAATGAAGTGTGTGCATCCATGCCGCGCAAAAGGAGAGTGCAACGAGGTACACAGTCACTGTTTTCACTGTGTTTGACGGATTAATGTGATATGAAGTAAAAAACAACGAATTTGGATACGAACGGGAATATAGCATGTCAGAGCGATCAACAATAAAGAACGAGGCCCAGATGCCGGCAGTATTGTATTCATAAAGACCGAGGCAATACAATCTGTGACGTATGGATCAGTAAAGAACCAGTCAATAGAGTCGCTACTCACATCGAGAATAACGGAACCGCTAAAGCCCAATCTAACCACGGTGCTATGGGCGACGACACATTCTGATAATTTAACACAGCTTTAGCGATGGAAAAAGCAATGACCACCGTGCAGACGAGTAATCGGTATCCAGTGATTGGAGGCTGTGGGTAGGATGATAAAGCGAGAGTTGGCACTTTTTCATCCGAGTTGTAGCGCGGTCGAGGTATTGAAAAGATAGAAAACAGACTCCATATAGCGTCCATGCAGTCCCAGACGAAGAGCCATTTCAGCCAGGATGGCGGGGCTGAGCGATGGTCTGCGGAGCTGATGTCGTAGCCACTGACACTAAAGAATCTGAAGGTCGCCACGTCAGAGGGGTTGCATTATCGTTCGTGTGTTACTGGACTTACAAAATCGATAACACAGTCCCTCCTACCCACTCTAACGTCGTTGGTGTTGTCGAATCCCCAGATAGTGTGACACGGAGTTTGGTGGTGCCAATAACAATTGTGGTCATGAACACAATGAATCGGTAGGGGGTTATCTTGGGGTGCCATCGCCGGATTGTGGACAGTGTCATGGGTTCTCCAAGCCGCGTGTTGGGATCCCAGAGAACTTGGGACGCAAGCGAAACATCTTTGGGCGGTCTGTAACGCGGACTTGACTTGTGGTTCTCGTCGTGGTTGGACTGTGCAGGCATGTGGAAGTTCGAACTTCGAATATTGGATAGTTTAATGTTTTAACCCTCTACCAATCGCAATACCGAGTTTCGAGGCTTGTCCCTGGTATCGAAATAGCGGCAGAGCACTCAGCGCGATATGCATCATGGGTCAAGGAAGGCAGGGAACATCGTGCCACCACTCAAACCAGGGCTGTGTTGTTCCGGTGACTTATGTAAGCCGAATGTGCCGCAATCAATTACGAGGCTTATTTATAAGCGAGTTTTTTTTCTGGCATTCGATGTGTCGTTTTGTCCGTTAACACAAGTGTCTTCTCAGCAAAATCATCATATTAACAATCACACATCAGAGATGGTAACCATCGGCAGCCGGCGGCATCTCTGCATTTAACGGCTTGTTGCTAACTTGCTGTGTAATCATGTGACATTGATTTCGGCATATATTCGGCAATACTATCGTGGACCCTTACATCGGTCGGACCCCTCAACCGGTCGGTCACACATAGTAACGCTTAGTCATATCAAAATTTAGGACTCCGCCACCTTATACAACTCGTTGCTCAGGCTCATCGCCATCGAATCAGTCGGTTTGGTTCTAATTGAATGCTCAATATTGAACGAAAATAAGAAAAAT
>JAHXRV010004721.1:0-41423 GCA_019904355.1 Psilocybe tampanensis
GTCTATGTGGAGTTCGGTGATCGAAGGGGAAGTATTGAAGTCAGTGGAAAGAGTGTAGAGTACGATTAGCGAATTAACGTGAGGTGGCACCTTTCCCACGAGACAACATACCCGAATCTTCATTCGGGTATTTCTAATTCAGCGGACTAACAAGCCAAGAAATCCTTCAGTTTCCACCAGTTTCCGGTTCCTTCATGATTACTACTATGCCAGGCTCTTCATACTACATAGCCGTTCGTTACTCATCAATACTACTAATCACGATCTTCACCCTATTTTTTGTTTTGTTGCCCTACCTTGTCCTGCGAAATGACACTAATTTTGGCCATTCATGTCCCGATGAACTGACGAGGTTTCTCACTCACATTCCAGTCAACCGTCTAGCCTGACTTTGAAGAGCGTTCTGGCCTTGCTTTCGAATCTAATCATTAGCGTCTATTCAACAACGGAAATTTTTTTGTTGTTGTTTTACGGTTTGCCAAAAGGACATCGCAACCTCGTCATCCTTTCATCTCGGTTCGGAGGATGGGTACACTTTGCAGAGGACTCTGATATGTACTGTACGTCTAATTATAAATCATGAGCTTCTCTGGCTGATCACTGATCCAAGAGAAATGGGGTCCCCCGATACTTACTTATTACCACATGGCATTATCACGGCGATAGATGCAAGTCAATCTAGTCATACATAAAAAGGGACAAAAAAAGCGAACGTTCGCCAGATGCCGAGATGTCCTGCCTAGATCCCTCATTTATCTTTAGCATTACTAAGTCACGCCGTTTGAACGTTCGAGGAAACTTGGGAATTTGAGTCGCTCTATTTTTTTCTGCGTCAGTGTGGGCTTTGGTTACGCTGGCGTTTCAGTTGTTTTTGTTACTAGCCGTGCGATCTAAGTTCGTGTACGTGAAGGTGATCACGATCAGCGCAAGGTGCTGATTTAAGCGCGCATCACGCATTGTCACTGGTTAGGCGCGCTCTGCAAGCTACTAGTAACCATTGTTAGTCAACAGACACGAGAAAGGTACGAATAGTATTACTTTTATCATGAAAGACAGACCCGAATCCCTCCGTCCTTAACTCCCGTATCTGTCCGACAACATAGATAGAGAAGCTAATCCCAGTGAAAAAGCTTACTTTTCTTGGGATTATCTTCCGAGACTCGGGAGGCTAGATGGCGTCGATAGGAAGACATTCATACACAGGTGACAGTAGTAGGAATTTGATACCATGTTTACTAACATTTTGCTACCTCCGCGGACTGGAGGGTAGACCGTAGAACCTGCTCCTTATCGCTGGCCAAACGTTCAGCATCCTTCGATGATCATGATGTACCTGACTTCGTGTGAGATTCAGACCTTTGAGTCGGCTTCTATATCATTATGGAGTGCTCAGAGTACTGTGAATCAAGGAATTTCTCAATAATTCGTCGGTGGTATTTGACTGGGATTGAATATAGGCTTCTCTGTGTTCTGTGTTCAAGTGACAGCCTGAGGAAGGTTTCACAGGTCTTTCGAAATCCGGCGATGCGAAGAGAGTCTTGACTCGAAGCTCGAAGATTTGTATGTTTTTTTGAAGAAGAACGATGACAGTGGTTAACGTTAACTTGTGTGGTAGAGTCCTACAGGAAAAAACGGATGCGTTGGCGTTGTGGAAGCGAGGATATTTTTGCCTCTAGAGTCATATGAGTGTCACAACGCACTGGCACTTTCATCATAGATAAGGGACTCGGGTGCGCAGGAAACGTCAGCACACGTAGCTTTCAGAAAGAAGCATTGACTCAAGTGGACATGGAGAAGAATACTACTATTATCACCGTGACGCACCCAGAATCGTTCGCAGCTTTCCCAAATCCAGGACCATAGCTTCTTCTTCGAGCCATCAATTGCTATTAATGGGAGACAAATGATCTCATCATGGAATATCCCGTATGTTTTTTTTTTCCTTCTCTCTCTCTCTCATCCTTTCAAGTTGGCACATAGATAACGAAGATTCAAGAGAATTGGATGGGTATTTCCGAGACGCAGTGGACACTGGCATCGGAGCCCTCACAGGTCTTTACCCACCCAAGAGAACAACCGTCTCACTCGCATCGACGACCCGAGTCCCTGACTTCCGACTCTGAAATGTCTAACGCCTTTCACCGACGAACAAGTCGCGCACCGCACCAGTGATTCAGACGCTGCGACCCTCATTGCTTGGTACTGTATGTTTGCAGTGTTTCCTTGTTCCCTTGTATCACTGCTTCCCAGTTAATCCCCATAGTTCCCGCCGCTCGTTTAGATCCCTTCTCTCCGAGTCCTGGAGAAAACGTTGAGATTAGAACATCGGATGCACGGGGCGCCTTCACCTGCTTCTCAGTCTCTCACAGAAGCCTCCGATGCCAGTGTTCCATGACAATGGCACACGCATACTTATCTTTCTCGTCATTCCCCTTCATGCGTGATTTAAGCTTGATTCAGCGACTCCTTACCAAGATGAGTACCAGCGCGGTGGAACCCGACGCACATTCGTGGGCTGACCGACTATAACAACAACGTAAAGCTTAGGCGCCGTATACTCGTGCTCGTTCGTTCGGCCGACGCGATTAAGACGAACAGTAATTTCAACGAACTTCGAGGTAATCAAACCTCTTCAATCGCGCGGCGGCCCTCTCTCCCACCCTTTCACTGCCTCTGCTAAAGTTCCAAATCAACAAGACGGAACTTCCCCTTCAATTCGTTTCTCATGTCGGGTGGTGAGAGAAACCACGTTGAGGTCAGCGAGGGAACTACCTGCATTCGTTGTTCAGTAGATCTAGAAGAAGAAGAAGACCGGGGTTTCTCACACTGGCAGTAAGCTGTTGGAAGCCATGCAGGGTTACATATTACCATCGGTGTCCAGTGTCCAGCCTGTGACTTGAAGCACATATGCCAGTGTACGGCAGGACCCGCAATTTGCAATATTTGCATCATCGATAGGCCAGGCGAGTTATTAAATAAACGAAATGAAAAGGCACCTCACGGGCGGACACTCCCCTCTGATTCAGATATGGCGACCCTGGGGAAAGCGACTACTTATCTGAATCAAAAGCAGACAGACCTCTGAGCCCCTTCTCGTTCTTTCTTATCTATGTACTTACTTACGCGCCGCTAGTGCTACATACGTAACATCGACGCTCCGCATCGGTAAGTAAGTAAATTTGGAAACAACTCGACTCGAAATATTTATTCCACACTGGCAGGTTTCAGCTTCGTCGTCGGAGATCAGCGAAAAAACGTAAAGGATTTCCACTTATTCGTTGATGAATCATGATGACTCCGTCTGCCCGACGGGCGTCGGGCGACAACTGATAAGACCTTGAATAAGTAGTGACTTACCTGAAGATAAGGAAAGGACGTACTGAGGACGTAATGTGGGTGAGAACTCAATTCGTCGGATTTTCCTTGTGTTTTTTCTTTCTTTTCTTTCCGTCTGTGTGTGTTTTTTTTGGTGGGATTGAGAGCTGAGAAGAACCCTTTGTTGCGGACTTTTGACACGACCACGACCGGCATTGACCGAACTTTCCGACGCGTCCATACCCCACCATAGGGCCATCGTACCGGTATCCGCGTCTCAACATATGGGCATTGGGAACACAACCATCCGATACATATCATTTGAACGCAATTTGAACGAGAACTCGGGAGAGACCACAACATCGGTACTTAAGTGAGGACAGGAGATAGCGCATATATGCGCGCATACATGTAGTATCCGAGGCACTGAGTCTGGTTATTTCATTTCATTTGAGGGGCGGGAGACGCTAAGGGTACATAGGTAACCCCCAGCGAGCCTGAGCCTGAGCTAATGAATGCATCATGATCAATAACACACATACGTACGTACGTACGTACATGATAATGGATAAGTATGCGAGATAAGGGGACTCTTGATTGAATGAGCAACTTGTGGAAAGAGAACTTATAGCCTGGGGTTGGTATCTGCGAGCCTCGTCGGAGGCTGGAGCCATCGGGATTGGACTTTGGAGTATGTATGTATGTGTGTGTGGAGGCGAGGGAGTGGGGAGGACTCTGATATCATATAACGCCCCTCTCCTCGTCTTGTTCAGGTTCTTTAAAATTTTGAACATTGGGGTTACACGTTAATTTAAGCTTCATCATTAGCCGATTGAAATACATAGATAGATATTGGATGCATAGATACATACCGAACTCGGCCCAGGCTCCTGTGGCGCCCATGAGAACTTGAAGAGCTTGCGACTCGGAAGCCGAAGTGGTGAAAAAAGAAGCTTTGGATGCTCGGACTCGGACTCGGATTCGCGAGGATTGGATGCACTGGCAGTTGGAAAAAAGGAATTCAGAGGAGAGGATTCGGATGAGAAGGTAAGTGGTGAGTACTTGAGTATGTATGGTACGTGTGGTATCCGTATCGCATACCTATAGAAACGATTTATTCATTTGATCTTCTTGGGCGGATTGAAGCTGAAGCTGAAGATCGATTTTATTGAATACTTATGAAGATTGAGATATGTCCCCAAAATGAAGATCTCGGGCGATATAAGCTGATCTGATGGGATGGGGGTGGGTACATATGTAGTATTTATGATCGATCTGTTTGTTTTTTTTGTTACTTCTTCTTCTTCTTCTTCTTCTTGGAAGTGGGACAAGTTCTGTCTCTGATCAATGTGGTTATGATAGGATATAGGAAGGGAAAAAGTGCGTCGGGGGTCGGTTAACATGTAGGGCTATTGAGGGGCAGTGTCGGAATGGATGGAGCGAGTGTGGAGTCACTCCTGCTGCAGTGTACTGTTAGTTTCGGTCCGATTCAGAGTGGAATGTGGAGGACAAGTATCCATAGGCGACTTGATGAGGAATTTGGTCCAGGGCATGCCCGTCGTCTAGTGATTAAATTCTCAAGCGTTTCTCAGATCTCTTGTAGTAATCTATCCATGTACACTACAAAAGAAGAATTCAAAGCACCTTTCTCATCGTCGAATCATGATCAATTTCGACCTCCTGAACTCCGACTCCGACTGGGAAAGTGCGACTTTGTGCACCAATTGCGTGCTCAAGAGTCGATTGAATTGAGTCCATGTCAATATTACCCTCCTGGAAGCCTTCAAATCCTTCTTGCCTTCTATCTATCCGGTCTATCTTAAGGTCGCGCTCGCGTTTTCCAAACTTCTGCGGCTCCAATATACCACCCACTTGAGCAGGATTTCAGAATCCAGATTCGTTGACATAGACTTTTCTATCAATATCATACATATCACACATATGGAACAGAATAACATAACATCTTGACAGCCGCTTAGTACCGATCAATGAGAAACGAAGCCCCTGATCAGAGAATGTCCAGTTACACTTTCCTTTAGATAGCCGGTGTGCCCCCCCTTTTTGTCACAGCTCTCAGGCAACCCCCATCGTGTCTGTATCTCTCTCAGGTTAGAGAAACCAACCTTCCGGTCATCTCCGTGGCAGTGAGTTCAGGAATTGAATTACGGTTACGGTTACGGAGCCCGCGTCCATTTTAGTTCCACGTTCTATCGTGATCATTTGGAATTTTCATTGGTTGGGGTTGGTTGTTTTTTTCTCGAATCTCTTGTCTTTTTTTTTTTTTGGGACCCTTTATCTTTGTCGCTCTCCATCGCAATCTCTTTCCTCTCCCCTCTTACCTTCCTATCGTTCCTATCATCCCTTCCTCCTCCTCCCTCCCTCCCTCTCTCCCAGCAAGCCGCGTCGTCTTTGTTGACGAGAGAAACACACGTTGAAATAGCGGTGGGATTGGATTGGATAGTATTGACGTCATCCATTGTCTCATCGCCGTCCGTCGAATCTCGAAAGTGAGTAAACCTCCCCAGTGGCGCGTCCCCACTCCACGCACAGAACGCCGTTTCTTCTGAAATCGCGAAAGAGTGTCGTACCGTACCCTATCTTTATCATACCATGCCATACTGATATCTGTTCTTTCATTTATCACCAGGAGACTCGAACTTCTTCCAACAGTCAACCGCTACTGGTTTTTTCTTTTTTTTTCACGCTTCTGTTTACCCTGTACTGGACTGGAATTGTATTGTACGATCGATACGATACCCATTGGAGCGGTCGACCCAGGTTTTTTTCCTTCCCTTTTGAATTCTTCGTCCACGTTCTTCAAGAGTCTAGCTTTTGAAGGATTCAAGACATACATACCCTTGGCCCTTGGGGAGGTCCAGAATTTCAGAAAACTCTTACTCGACGAGAGGGGAGCTTTTGGCAGTTCAATAACCCCCGAAATTTTGTTGGAATTCCACAGAGTCTAAGGCTTGAGCAGTGAGTCCGAGTCTCGCCCCTTGCTTTGGTTCTTAGGAGTTCTTAGGTGATCGTTCTAGCCCCCCATCCACCACGCACTACGTACACCCCCCCTCTCTCATTTCTGTTTTGTCACTTCTGTTCTTTCCACAAGATTAACGATATCGGGAACGGGAAGGCCAACGGAAGCGTATACACAGATCTTGGAGAGTCCCACATTCCACATTCCACATTCCACATTCCAGCACATTCCACATTCCACGTTCCACGTTCCACACCACATACCCCCACCGGCCCCCACCCATACTTAGGTTTGGGATAACGATAACGATAACGAACCAACGATAACGACCATACGGACGAGACCAAAGCAGGGAAGAACGTACACACACATCCACATCCACGTCCACGTCCATATCACCGACCCGACGAGTCACGACTAGCTCTCTTCGCGTAGCCATCCCACTTCTACCTCGAGTCTCGAACCTCGACGTCAAGAGCACTTAGCACCCGGGATAACACGAAGGGATACCACATACCATACCCGACAACCACAACTCGCAACAGCGGAAAACGCAGAAAAGGGTCGGAGGAGATAAAACCCATTTCATCGAAAGTCACATCATGCCGTACGCGACACCAACATCAACACCGTCGCCAACGCACACACACCAGCAGCAGCAGCAGCAGCATCCGGGTGAAGCTTCCCAGTCCCAGCTTCCCCTTCATGTCGGCCGTGGGCATAGTCGGAGTGCGTCTGAATCTGCGTCCCAGGGGCAGAAACCCACCTTCGTCCCAGGCCAAAGCCAAGAGCATGAACCGCGAGTATCACCTGAACATCAACACCAACATCAACACCAAAACCAACCGCATACACCAACACAATCACCAACCCAATCACCCACACCAACCCAACCCCACGTCCAAGGCCGACCAGGCCATCGGCGGTCCTATACGTATGATCAAAACCCCCACTCCCACATCGCCTTTGCTTCCGAGCCTCTCGAGCACCACTCGGGTGGAGGTGTGGGGTTCGCGTCGGCTAGTGCGTCGCTTGGGAGCTTGCCGACGAGGACGAGGAGGAAGAGTGCGAGTTATGGGTATGTCTTGGGAGGAGGAGGTGGTGGTGGAGGGAAAGATGAAGAGGAGGAGCAGGCGGGAAGAGGAGCGGGAGGGAAGCCGACATTCCGCGTGGGCCATGCGGATGACGATGATGATGATGATTCGTCGTTGGAAGAAGAGGCTGATAGGGTCAGCCCTCTCCCGCCTACCGCATCCATCGGCAACGGCAGTTCTTCGTCGTTTCTCAAACCTAAGACTGGTAAACCCGATGATGATGATGATGACGACACGCTGAACCCCTCCCTCCCGCCTCTTCGTCTCAAAGCGAGGACGACACCGTCGTTTTCGGAGCTTGAGGCGCCTTCGTCGTCGTCGTCGTCGTTGGGTGTGCCGTTCCCTAGTCGAAGCTCGCCTCGGACCTCGCCTCTCCACTCGCCGAATGGTTCGACACAGGGGATCGCATCGTCAACTCTTCCTCCTCCTCAGCATCATCATCACCAAATCAAATCACACATCCGCAGCGCGTCTCTCCAACCTAACACCTCTTCACCGCCAACTGGAACACCCGCATCATCATCATCATCATCATCGACACTCGCCTCTCCAGCCGCCCCCGGCCGCCCACAAGTCTCACGAACGACGTCCTCGCCGACTCCTCTTCTCTTATCCAACGGCAAGCCTCTTCGAAGCAGCTTGAAGAGCTCGAGCTCGAGTCCGAACATCCCTTTCCCGTCGCAGAGCCTTGTGCCGAGTATTTTGTGGCCGGATCTGCATAGAAGGGAGCAGAGGGGGCATCATGGGCATGGGCATCATCAGCATCATGGACACGGACATGGGCATGGGCATGGGCATGAGCGAGCGGCGAGTGCACCTACGACGCCTCGTCTTGGGTCAGCGGGGCCGCAGCCTTCCTTCGTCGCAGCGGGTGGTGGTGGTGGTGGTGGTGGTGGTGGCAGCATCGCGCGGTCGGTGTCTGAGCAACCTTCAATTTCGACTGGGGTGTCCTTCCCTTCAATGCCTGCCTCCTCCTCCTCTGGCCCTACTTCGTCTTCATCAGCAGCCTCAGCAGCAGCGAATACGAATTATTACAACACCCAAGACTCAACGGCTGGTATCCCATTCCCAACCGGGCCGGACACGACACCAGCGAGTTCGGTGACTTCATCCCTCTCTTCCCTCCCGCCACTCTCAACGACAGGCACCACGTCCTCCTCCTCCGCTGCGTCTGGCTCGTCTACGAGTACGAGCACGAGCACAAGCACGAGTACCAACACCTCTCCGTCCTCTTCGTTACCGCCCTCGCCGATCTCTTCGTATCCGTATTCGTATGACAACGACCACCCAGAAATATCACACCCACCACCGCCACCCATCGCGAAAAACGTGCACTTCCCGACTCGGGATGATAACCTCGCGACGATCAAGATCTTCAACCGCTCAGGACGACCTGCGTCGTTGTCCATGTCTCGCCTTGGAGGGGAAGCGGGTAAATCGGGGAATGGGAGCGGTGTGGGAGAGGAGACGGAGACGGAGACGGAAGGTGAGGGGAGTGGGACTGGCGGAGGAGGAGGAGGAGGGGGCGGTGGTTTTGCGAGTTGGGGATTTGGGAGTGGGAGCTGGGGGTTTGGCGGGTTTGGTGGTGCGGGTTCGAGGTGGGGAGGGATTGGGATGCAGTGGCCTGGGAGGGGGTCGAGTGCGGGTGCGAGTTCTCAGGTGAATGGGAATGGGAATACGGGATACCCGTTCCCTCGTGTGGCGAATAGTGAGCCCACGACAACGACCACGACCACTACCGCAAACTTGCCAAGACGGAATCGGAGCCCACTCGCCTCTAAAAAGCCTGTTGACGCTGACCATCAGAACGACGACGACGATGACGTCGACTCATCCGCCGCAGAAGACCAAGTCCAAGTCGTCCCTCAAACCAAACCCACGATGGACGTGAAGATGAAAAAAGAGGTCGTCTATGCGATCGACGAAGCGCGCAGCTCGTATATGCCCATGCGTGCGGATGGGCTGGATGTGAATTTCTTGATATATACGGGGAGAGGAGGTGGTGGTGGAGGGGGGATGGGGAATGGGCATGTGGTTGGGCAGGGGAATGTTTATTTTGAGAGTGTTGGTTTCGTTAGGGATAAGGAGAAGATGAAGGTGGTTGGTTAGTCTTTTTTCTTTTTTTCTTTTTCTTTTTTTGCTTTTCCTATTTCTTTTTTTCTTCTTTATTTATGATCATCCACTCACCTTCGCCTTTTTTTTGTTTAGACCACCCCAACACACACACCCCTCCAGTACCCTCACGCCCACTCACACTCACCGGCACGCTCCTCGTCCGAAACGTCGCTTACGCCAAAACCGTCGCCGTGCGCTTCACGATGGACGAATGGCATACCACCAACGACGTCCTCGCGAGCTACGAGTGCAGTCTCAAAGGATCCGGGCTGCCCAAAGGGTTCGGCAGAGGAGTGGAAAGGGTGTCAGCACCCGAGGTCGAGAAACTGGCTGTCGAGGGTAGTGGCGGTGAGAAGGAGAGGATGGATGGGATGGGCAGGATGAAGGAGGGATTGAGTTGGGATCGGTTTAGGTTTGAGATTAACCTCGAGGACTACGCTGCGTCGGGCACGTTGGAGAATAGGACGATGTGGTTCGTCGGTCGGTATACGGCCGGTGTGGATGTGAGAGAACGGGTCGCTTCGGTGTCTTCTTCATCTTCGTCCTCCTTATCCGACTTGCCAAAGGCTGCGGCACCTGGAACGAACGCGGCAACGACAGCGACGACGACAATAATGGCAGATGGAGACGGTTCGCTCCCGCCGAGTGTGCAGGAGTGGTGGGATAATAACGCGGGGAGGAATTATAGGATTTCGTTCAGGAAGGTCTCGGTTGTCGTTCCTGTTCCCGTATCTGCGCCTTTGGCTGCTGGTACGACTGCTTCTGAAGTTACTGCTACGACAAATGGGAATGGGAAGTCGATGCCGACGCCGACGCAGGGAGTGTATAGGAGAGGTGTGATCGTCAGTGCACCTTGTATGTCTGCCTTTTTCATTTATTTAATTTTTTCCTATGTTTTTTTCGTTGAACAAAAACATTTACTTTCCTTTTTTTTCCCTTCTGTTTAGCGTCGTACTATCCCTCGCCGCCGCATCAACAACCCTACGGATCTCCAGCCCACCTATCCAAAGCCCACCTCGCACCTCCTCAAATCTCTTCATCGCTCTCGTTCCCTGGATCCAATTCCAATTCCGATTCCACCACATCTCTTCCTTCCTCCACCTCTCTTCCCAGCTCTCCCCCTCCTCCTCCTCTTTCAGGAGGCTCGTTCCAAACCGGCGGCGCCGTACCTATGGGTATGGGAGCAACAGGAACAGGAATGACAGACCAGCAAAGAGAACAACAAAGACAACATCAAGCCGCCCTTGCGCAGAGCACGCTTGCGAGGTTGAAGAAGTTGAATTTGAGGAACTATGCTGCGCCAAAGGGACCTTCGCCGTTGGCTTCGCCTTTGTCGAATTCGATGTCTGAAGGTGTGAGCGGGACGGGGAGTCCGGGGACGGCGCCGGAGAAGGAGGCGGCAAGTTCGGCGACGGCGGCACCGGCCACGGAGGTGGCGATGGCGAGTGGTTCGACGTCGACTCCTGAGCCAACGACGACGCCCATCCTGACGCCCTCAGGTGCTGGTGATGGGTGGATGATGAGCATGGAGAACGGATTCCCTGCTACCAGCGGCATGGTGCCCATTCGCCCACGTTCCGGTGCAGGTGCGGGCGGTGGCAGTACTGCGATGAACATGGACATGGGGACGAGCCCGCCGTTTTCTGCGATGGGTGAGATGGAGCTTGCTGGTGTTGTTGGGTTTGCCGGTCGTGGTTTGGCTGGAAGTGGATCCGGAGGCGCTGGCGTCGGTGATCGTGCCAACTCGAGCTCTAATGCCGATGGAGAAAAGGGACAAGGACAGGTCTACTGGCCCTGGGGGTCGTTCGGTGATGTGGATAGTAAAACGAAGCCCAAACCCAAACCCCGAACCACCAGCACCAGCACCAGCGGCGATGGTGTGGATGAGGATGAAGATGATCGAGCGGCGAAGAAGTTGATGGAGGCTAGGAGTACTTTCCCCGTTTCTCTGTCTTTGCCATTGCCTTTGCCGTTGAGGAAGAAAACAAGTCCTAGTCCCAGTCCCAGTCCGAGCGGGAGCGGGAGCGATTCGTCTGCAGCACCGTCCCTCGGACGACGACGAGGCCCAGGCGCCTCCGCCAGGTCGACGACACTGCTTTCTCCACCTCCTTCGAACGGAGGAGCAGCACGGGCTTATTCTCCTGTTCCTTCGCCTTCACCTTCGCGTTCTCCTCCTCCTTCGACAATCTCCGTTTCGGCTTCGGCTTCGGCTTCTGCTTCCAACTCACCTACACCATCGACGACCCCAACCTACTACAGCCCCACACCCACACAGACGACACCCACCCCCACGACGACGTCCTCGCAGACAACGAACGACGCCGTCTATCAGGCCTTCGTGCGCCAGTGGTGCTTCGCTCAGGCGCCTGGGCCCACTGTCTCTGGCTCCGGATCCTCTGTCACTAATCCTAATCCGAGTCTTAACACCAACAACGGCATCGGTGGCGGAGGCGGTGGTCTCTTATCGTCGTCGTCGTCGTCTCCTGCACCAAGGGACATGCAAAGAGGGGGCGATTTTATGGATGGACCGAGGTTGGTCGTTGGTTGAGAGTGTGTGTGAATTGGCCCAAGATACTTGGGATTGAGGTGTGTGTTGTTTCTTTTTGGGGGAGATTTGGATTGGGCTGATATGTATATATTTATATAGGATGCGTGTAGAGGTGACTGGTGGTGACAGATCTCCAAGTATCCTGTCTGCCCTATTTTTCACGGATTGGATGCCATGGATGACGTGCCGGAATGCCCTCGCCTTCTCCTCCTCGTGTCACGGTCTTCGGAATGAATGGATGAATGAACTGAACGCGCAAATGCAAGCAGCCTTTCATCATCGTCATGAAACACTCGTTCAAACGTCATATCTATCTCCTTTTGGGGGTCGTCAACAAAAAGAAAAAATCAACGTCGACATCGCATTCTTCCGTCTGTTTTTGGCGGTTCCCCAGACGTCCTGAAGCGCTCAGTGCTCAGTGCTCAGCTCTGGATCCACTCACCCACCGTCTTCTTTTTTCTTTTTCTTTTCTTTTTTCTTTCATCTCCACCTATCTCGTTCATCTTTCTTGTGTATCCTTTAGCTTTGGCTTTTCTTTTTTTTCGTTCTCGAGCTTCGAGCTCTTCGTCTCTTTCTCGCTAAAGAAAGGGACGTGTACTACTACTACATATCAACATCGACAACAACAACAACGTCATCATCTATCCCACTCGTCTATCTATCCATCCCTCTCGCCACATACGTACATACCACACACGCTTCGGTATATGATATCCCATTCGGATCCCTGTTCCTTGTTTCGTGCTTAGCATCATTGGACTAGACCTTTTTTTTTTCTTTTTCTTTGTCTTGATAGCTCCTACATCTTTCTCCATCTTTTATCGTCTGAATGTTATGCTCATCCATATCTTGTCCATATCTTTTTTTTTTTGTTTATCCATATCTCTATCCACATCCATCTATCCACGTACAATTTCTTTTTCTCTTTCTCTCTCTCTCTGTCTGTCTGTCTGTCTGTCTGTCTATACATATGCTCTCAACACATATGCTCGCTCTCGCTCTAAATGAACTGTTTTTTCTTCTTTTTTTGTTTAGATTTATTCTGTATATACTGTTCTGTTCAGTTCTGAACCAATTGCAGTGATTTCTTGCTTCATGACTTCAGACACGTACAGTATAGTGCTGTATTCTCTGTGCGAAGGTCTTAAAAGTTACAGCTGATTGCAGAACGATAGGCCAACTTGAAAAAAACACACACAGGGCGGACGTTTGATTCTCTTACATAAACCTCCCCAGCCCTGCCCATCCCTGCCTCAAGCGTTCAGAGTCCCAGACAAGGCTTCACGTACCCTCGTTCACTGGCCAATCGGAAATCTACTGGGTTGGAAGTTCGTGATCCGAACTACTGTGTAAAATATTTTTGTTGGCCTATCGTTCTGCAACCAGCTGTAAACAAATAACGAGGTAATTTTTGATTTATTGAACGTTGACGTTACAGTTGATGCGACGGCTCCAAGTACCGAGTAGTAATCTCAAACACTCAGTCCAGGTTGTCCAAGGTGTGCAGAATCTCTGCGCTGTGCTGCTGCTGCTTCCGCCGTTGCCTTTCCGTCGAGAAAGTCTTACTCGGCGACGGCGTCAGACGTCTAGAAGCAGGTGGGTGTACAAAGGTTCGGTGTTGCGGCGCTCATGCTGCAACAACTCTTGCCTCTTGCTGACGGATACGGTCCTTGATCTTCTGTGCGATGTTGTAAGCCAATTGAAAGCCAATGGACTCGCTAGCCAAATAACCCAGGAACTCCGTTACAGCACCTGTAGAGTTGAGGAGGTCACGTCGCGTCTGCTCCTCGACAGATAAGGAGCGGCTCCTGGCCGACGTGACCATGATTTGATTTGAAGCCGTTATGATCAGGCATTGGTCTGCACAGCGAACTGCAGCGTTCCACATTGGCAAAGGAATGTCTGCAGAAGGCGGCCTATTATATTGCTGTGATTGAAAGGTCTGCCGACGTTCCAAGGCACATATGACGTAGCTGGATGAACACCATCTTACCACTGGTCTGTTTGGGTCGATCCTGAGCTTGCCGTTGTCGTAGCGAAACATGACCCAAATAAGAACGGCGATGAAAGATTCGAGGTCGTGCCTGTAAAGGCGCTTGACCTCTCCTTCCATTGCATCTATGGTCAATAGATCGAAAGCCATGAAACGGTAAGTCCCTGTGTTCGTAAAGCCAGGTGGTCTATCCTGGTCGGAGAAGTGGGAGAGATCAAAGTCGCAGAGCTTTGGTTTCTTTGTATCGGGATCCCACAGAAGGTTGTTATCACTTATATCGCCGTGTTCAATGCCGACAGTCCAGAGCATGAAATGACCTAGACCCATCGTATAAGAGCAGAATTGAAAAAAAAAAAAAGAAGAATTAAATACTGACAGTAGATGAGTGCGAGGTAATCGTCAAAGAACGCATTCCAATCCGTCGTGCGTACTGTGAGGGACTCGTATCGGGGTAGGATGATAAAATACGGCAGCCGAGTCTCTTCTTCCCTCACAGGAATCATCAATCTGTTACGAATAACTTCTGTCGAGAACTCTGGGAAGTCACGTTCAGCCAGCAGAGTTGGGAGATAATCACAACCCTCCGAGCAGTCTATTTGCCGAAGGCGTGACATGGCCTCTCGAAGAAAGGTCCCTTCCGGAAAGCGGACCTTCTGGCGCCATGAGAGCTTCAACGCTGCAGCAATGTCCTTCTCGCCATTGTTGAACCGTCCAAAGACGACATGTGTAGCCCTTCCGCAAAGCGGCGACATGTGATGATATCCTGCGTTGGTATGATCGAGACGTTGAAATATTGCCTCGCCGCGTATGTGGTCACCATCGTTGCCCACATATTCGGAGACGGTGGCTGGTTCAACAACTTTGGCGTTTGCCAGAGACAATTCGCCCACATATCCCCAGTCGGCAGGCGAGAAACGTTGAAGAGCAAAGAGAAAAAGGAGGAGGTATGGGAGGTCTTCGACAAAATTGAGAGCCGATGTTTGGATTGGTGATTCGTGGTCGAAGTACCACACGCGTAGTAAATTATCTGAGAAAGTGTGAACGAAGTTTCGAGCGCATTAAATATAAAAATCTTACACACCGTTTATTGCCACGTTTATAATATGATCACGACCAAGGGTGTCGTAAAATACCTTTGCTGCATCCTCTGTGCAACGTTTGGCGTTTAATAGATGTGTGTCGACCTGACTCGCATCCTGGCCTCCATACTTATCCTCTAGAGACGGGTCGTAGTTGACTGTGTGCCCATGCTCCTTGAATGAAGCGGCGCCAGCGTAACCCTCGGTGTAATTGGCTGGTAATTTCATGTCCAATGGTTCCGCGCCACGCAGGTATTCCCAACAGCTGTGGTAATGCTTCCACTCAAGGACGTGGTCGTTTGCCGATTGAGATGCGAGATCTTCGAGGACCGGCTGATGATCTCTAACCGAGTTTTCCTTCTGGTTGTTGAATTTGACCATGTGTTTCCTTGCCGTAAAAACGATGCTAGGCATCCGTTCATTCCTTTTCATCGGACACATGAAGAGTGGAAAGTCAGCCGAGTACGGGTCGGCGGCAGGCCTGGAGTTTCCAATCGACATTGACGCCAAGAGAATCAACGCAGCGTTCATTGCTTTGACGAGTGCTTCACGCCGGATGACTTCGGAAGATCCCCGACAACTGAAAATGGGATTGAGAACATTGAATATAAGAGGTGGGCCAGGTCGACTTACTGGCTCTCGAGTTCCTGTTCGATGGACCGTATCAAGGATTTGTTATGTTTATCTTCCATGGCCGCAATGATGGATGTCAAGCACATTTCCAAGTCGTTGTTAATTTCGTCCACGAGTGGAGGACGGTCCCTCCTCGGAACGGCGTCAACAAGGTCCAATGCGTAGTGTAGAAAAGCGGCGAAGGTAGTCTTCTGAAATGTCGCGAGGTCGTTCAGTAGCTTTCTATCGCTGGGTCATTCGTCAATATATACAATCGGTGAGTTGCAATCTGAGAAACAATGCCAACATGGTAGTATCTGTGGAATTGACGAAGAAAGAGTTCACTTTCAGATATTCAAATGACCTTACAACTTGAACGCACCATCTTCAGAAGAAATTCGAGAAAGATTTCTTGAAGACATGGCAAATGGACGGTCAGAGTTGTCAGTTGTCACCGTCGTTGTGGATGAGGGAACACGAGAATATTGAAGGAACGAGGTTAGGGTTTGGCTCAGTTGGTCTAAAAATAGACAGCAGACCTCACGAGTCGCACCCACTGGCCTGTTATATTGAACACCCTCTTGCAAACCCAGGATAAAGACTCAGATTCGTTGGGCTTCTGGGACAATAGAAGAGCGTCTTCTCGATCCTTTCAGCTTGGAACATCCAAGTTGAATCAAATGAGAAGGAAGGTTTCTAACTTGAATCATTTACGAAGTTCAAAGGCTATTACTACTACTTCAGCTGACCGAGACGGTTTGTGATTTTCTGTTCAACATCTTTAATAAATTCTGAGCGAATTGAGTGGCGGGCGAAAACGCCCAGGAATTCTTTGATCACGACTGGGGAGTTGAACCGTTCCAGCTTCTCCAAGTCCTCCGCAGGAATTTGGATCTCCTGGTCCTCGGCGTCCCTCGCCTCATTCTCTAATATTGCAACTTTGCAGGCAACAATGGTGGACATGCGTGCACATCCAACCACTGTTCGCCATATTGGCAAAGGAATATGTGGAGAGGGCGGCATATTGGAAACCAGTGCGTTATAGGTAGCCGCGCGTGCGGTGGCACATACCTTGTAGTCAGCACTGTTCCACTCTTCCAGTGGGTTCTTCTCCCCTTTGCTCACGTCATATTTGAGAGCACCTTTGTCGTAGCAAAACATGACCCAAACAAGGACCGCGATGAAGGATTCGAGCTCATGCCTGTACCGGCGCTTGACCTTCCCTTCCATAGCATTT
This sequence comes from Psilocybe tampanensis, assembly GCA_019904355.1. NCBI lineage: Eukaryota > Fungi > Basidiomycota > Agaricomycetes > Agaricales > Agrocybaceae > Psilocybe > Psilocybe tampanensis. The sequence continues at coordinate 16,971 of JAHXRV010004721.1, forward strand.
TTGAGCAATAAATCGGCTGCCATGAAACGCCAAGTCCCTGTGTTCGTAAAGCCTGCTGGTCCATCTTGGTCAGAGAAGTGGGAGAGGTCAAAATCGCAGAGCTTGGGCTTTTTTGTCTGGGGATCCCACATAAGGTTGCTTCTGCTTATGTCGCCATGTTCAATGCCGACATTCCAGAGCATGAAATGACCTAGGTTCATCATATAAGAGCAGAACGAGAAAGGAGGATCAGGTACCCACAATAGATGAGCGCGACGTGATGCTCAAAGTACTCTTTCCAATCGGTTGTACGGGAGATGAGTGGTTCGTACCAAGGTAGAATGATGAAATACGGGTGTCGAGTCTCCTCTTCCTTGAGAGGGATCATCAATCTTTTGCGAATAATATCTGTCGAGAACTCGGGGAAATCTTTTTCGCCCAATAACGTCGGGAGGTAATCGCGAGCATCCTTGAAGTCTGTCTCGAGAAGGCGTTTCATGGCCTCTCGAAGGAAGGTTCCTTCAGAGAAACGAACCTTCTGGCGCCACGAGAGCTTTAACGCTACAAAGGTGTCCTTCAACCCGTTGCCATCACAGGTAAAACGTCCACAGATAACATGTGTGGCCCTTCCGCAAAGAGATAGTTGATTTACTTCATGGCTGGGACCGAGTCGTCTGAATATTGCCTCGCCATGTACGTCGTCGTCGTTACACATGTACTCGGAAACGTTGATGGGTTCGACAGGGTTGAGGTTTGCCGGGGACAATTCAGTGATATAGCCCCAGTCTGCAGGCGAGAAACGTTGAAGAGCAAATAGAAACAAGAGGAAGTGTGGGATGTTTGAATCGGTGATTCGTGGTCAAAGTACCACACACGGAGTAAGTTATCTACCAGGTCGTCAGTGACTGAACTCCAGGTTATTAATGAATACGCTGCTACACACCGTTTATGGCCACGTTCATAATATGGTCACGACCGAGGGTGTCGTAGAATACCTTTGCTGCATCGTCTGCGCAGCGTTTGGCATTCAATGAATGGGTGTCAACTTGACTGGCCTCCATGTCCCCGTATTCGCTTCCGAGAGAAGGGTCGTCATCAACAGTGTGCCCGTATTCCCTCAATGAAGTTGCTGCATAACCGTCGCTGTAATTGGCAGGTCGTGTGATGTCCAATGATCCTGCGCCTCGCAGGCATTCCCAACAACTGTGGTGGTGCTTCCATTTTATGATGGGGCCATTTTCCGCTTGAGAGGAGAGATCCTTGAGGATGTGAGGACCTCTAACCGAGTTCTCGCTCTGTCCAAATTTCACAATGTGTGTCCTTGCCGTACAAACGATGGTGGGCATCCGTTCGCCTCCTTTGACCGGGTGTTTGTAAGCCAAGAAGAATGGGAAGTCGTCCGCGTACGGATCGGGGGCAGGCCTAGAGTTTCCGATTGACACTGGTTGCAAAAGGATCAATGCAGCGTTGATTGCTTTGACGAGTCCTTCGCGTTGGCTAACATCAGAGGACTCGGCACGTCCCTGGCAACTGTTCGTCTCGTTGAGGACATTGAATATGTGAGCTCATTTCACTTACTAGCTTTGGAGTCCCTCTTCGATTAATCGCATCAGCATTTTATTATCCGTGTCTTCCATTGCCGCAATGATAAACGTCAGTGACATCCCCAAGTCGTTGTTGATTTCGTCCACAACTGGAGGACAGTCCCTCTTCGGAACGGCATCAACGAGGTCCAAAATGTAGTGTAGAAAAGCGGAGAACGAAGTCTTGTGATATTTCCTGAGGTCTCTCAGATCGCTGGTTCATCGTCAATAACTATAAGCACGGAGAAAAAAAAAAAAACAACGCCAACTTACAAGACTTCACAAGTGGTATCATCTGGAATTGATGTATAGATTGAAGCCAGAAGTCAACATCTGGATATTCAAATGGCTTGAGAATTCTTGACACTGAAACGTACCATCTTCAGAGGAAGTTTGAGAAAGATTTGTCGACGCAGCCGACATGAGTTAAGAAGCGTTGTGTTTATCTGATTTGGCCAGCAAAAGTTACAAGTTCGTTTTGCCACGCGCAAATATCGGGTTAGGGTTTGCCGGTGCCGGTGGCCCAGGTCGTGGATGATTTTTTGTCTTTGAACAAGAATCATCACCACGAAGCTGGGTGTTCGTTCCCAAAATTTGCTTTTGCAAAGCTCAAGTACCCCAGGATTCCTCCCTTCTGTACGCCCACTCTAGCAAAAGTCCAAAACTCAAACCAAATCTTAAGCTTAAAGCCCAAAGGTCATGGCCTTGCCTGGCGCCCTGACTCTGGCGGTGCCTCTCACCCTTTTGCCTGGTGAGGCATTCCGTTGATGTCTCTAAAGGTCAATATTTTAACCGCAGTTTTCAAGAATCTCAAAATGGTATGCTGTTGCGGTGGCGGACTGTATCGTAATTGCACCGCTATGTTGACATGAAGGGTCGACGTCCCAATGACTCGAGTTTGTCTTCGTCACCTATTGCGGCTGTTCATAGAGGATACACGTTGGTTACACGTAGGTCCACATGCGGTTTATATATTCCAAACTGATAATCCCATTTCTGTATACCAGGAGCTTCTACGTTTATCTCATTTGACATTCCGCGACGTACATTCAAATAAAGTTCAAGTTTCAAGCACCAGTCAGACCCAAGTTCTTATCGATACAATCTTTGCTCAGATGCTTTCGTTACCATCGCCATTACATCTGGTGAGCCAATCTCAGTCTACCCGTCGTTCCAGGTCAGAGGCTGACTTTTGTCAAGGACCACAATCTCAGCGCGATTCGCCTTTCTCGGGAATGCTCTCTGAGAAGAGGTTTTCCGTGCTTCGCCTGTCACGACTATCTGGATCTCCCACCTGCGGACCATTACGATTCCAGAAACCAGTCGGAAGACTCCAGAAACCAGTCGGAAAGGCTAGAACAGCGACGCGTATTGCGGACGAAGATAAACCAAAGTCACGACCCCATCACCCAACGGTTTCCAGTTGAGATTATCGGTCTCATATTTCAATTCAGTTTACTGGAGAAAGGCAGCCTTGGGGCACTGGACCACCTGGATACCACCATTTCCGCAGTCACCCGTGCCGCTAAGCGCCAGTTCAGTAGCGGTCCGCTCTTACTTGGTGCAGTGTGTCGGAGCTGGCGTCACATCGCATGGACGACACCGGAAATTTGGACGACCATACGCCTGCTTCTTGGACGGAGACACGGGGAATATAAGAGACGCCTGGAGATTGCACAAGAGTGGCTTGATAGAGCTGGGCCGGAACTCCTTCTCTCCATTGTGGTATCGTGGCCATTCCACGAAGAAGCAAACTTACGGAGATGGGATACGGATGATGCTCTCATCGCCTTGGTAAACAACTATTCGAGTCGTTGGACCGACGTAGAAATCCAAGGACCTTCATGGGTCTTAGCCCTCTTGTCCGGAAACTTCGAGGGCGCGCCCAGCCTCAACTCATTGATTATCTATCCTCGACACGGACAAAACTTTCGGTTCAAATTGCTCGCGGGAAAGGTTCGACCTACAAACGTGTCCATTCGTTGGGGCTCCTTCCGGTGGTTGAATATCGATTGGAGGTGGACTACTGACGTCTCGGCCGAATTCTCGATCGATGAATGCTTCCAACTCTTGCAGTGCGCTCCGAGGTTGAAGAAATGTCGGTTTTCGATTGGCAAGGACTCTGGTTCCTTCACTCTCCCTGACCAACCTATTGTTCATGAGGCACTGGAGTCGCTTGAATTTCTTCCCAGCCCCAAAAACAACGGGAATGATGTCTCGCGATTTCTCAGCGGTTTCTCTTTCCCTCTCCTCAGCGATCTCAAATTCGGTCAAAGGCTCGAACTATCCTGGGACCTCGTCATCGCATTCCTCAAACGATCTTCCTGCCAACTGATTTCATTGGAAATCCAAGCGCCATGCGATTATGACGTGCTTCTCGGGGTGCTCTTGAACACCCCGTCTCTTCGCCACCTTCGAACGACAGACGCACATCACCAATTGTTCATCCTCCTCGAGTCGACGTCTGAATGGTCCGCTGGAGAACTTGCGGGTCCTTTCCTTCCAAACCTTGAAAGTATCAATATCTGGCCGTATCGAGATTCGTTGGATGAATTCTTTTGGATACCACTCCTTGGGATCTTTGGGACAACTCCAACTCGAAGACATGGGTCCTCTCGACGCCCATTGAATAACCTGGAAGTCAATCGATTTTGGCATCCAAGTCAGGGGATACATTCTATTGGGATTGATACACGGGTGGCGGGAAGGATTTCGCGGCTTGCGAATGAGGGTGTTGTTGTGAAGGTGAAAGATTGGAACAATAAATATGACCTCCTTGAGGTAGCGACAGGCCGCCAGGATTCCAGGATGCGGGTGGGTGCCTAGGTGGCTTTTAATCTGTCGGATATCCTATTAGCTCGTAAAAACACATCTGTAATAAATGGTATGTGGAGATAGCCTTACGACTACAGCACAGATCAACCTCAACATTTTATATCAGAACAGATCGAGGTATGAAAAATATGATCTGAGAACCTTTCGTCGGAACAAGCAAGCTATCATGTCTTCTTGCTGACTTCAAAAAGAAATTCTCACCCTTGACTGGCTTGACTCAGGACAGAGAATGCCATCACGACCAAAGGTTGCCTTCACCTCTCTCAGCAACCAACCACTGTTCACCACCCCTATTTCGAGAGCACTTGCCTTGGACGAACCATCGACCGCCTTGACATCCGCTAACTTGATCAGTTCCGTGCCGCAATCAAGCCCAGAGCATCGATTCGATATACATAGAGGCTGACTAGGTATCCGTGTTACCGTGTATCTTTAGGACAGCAGCTTGACCCCAGCGACTGATTTCAGCAAATGCGTTCCTCACCTATCTCGGGTTCATCATATTCACAGGTGAGTAAGCCATTTAGAAATTTATCGATAGTATACTTAATGGTCATCTTTGCTCGAGAAGAAACAACATCCAAACCTTGATATTTTCCGAGTCTGTAAAGCCTGTTCTCGGTCAGATGGCCATCCGTGTTCTGCATGTCAAGAGTATCTCGCTCTCAACCATTGCCTCGCAGGCCCTGCTACTACATCTATTATCGGCCGACTTGATGATCACGATTCGAAAATGCAGCACGAAATGCGACACGAAATACTCACAAGGATAAACAACAGCCACGATCCTCTTACAGCCCACTTCCCACCCGAAATCACCTCGAATATCTTTCGTTTCAGCTTACCTGACGATGTGGGTTTTCGAACGCTGGACCATCATTATCATCACCCGCATCAGTATTCAAACAGAGATTCGGGGTCCAGGACGATAACACGCTATGGTGAGAAGCATATTAGGAGCGGACCACTCTTGCTCGGCGCCGTTTGTCGAAGTTGGAGGCATATTGCATGGAGTACGCCGCAGATTTGGACCACGATACCCATCTCCCTCAACAACCTGCATGTCGATTGGCGTCGTCGTGCTATCCAATCAACTGGCGAACCCAGTGGTCACCCTGCCCACTTGGCTGTTCTACAAGAATGGTTTGACAAGGCTGGACGGCTTCCTCTGTCCATTCAGGTGTCCTGCCCCGAAACATTAACCAAAGGGGAGTGCCAGTGGGTTGTTGACAATCCTTTCTTTGCCCTGGTCAACCAGAATTCATATCGCTGGCGGGAACTCGAGATCCAAGGACCTGCATGGGTAGTAGGATTTTTTTCTGGAGATCGGGAATCAGGCGCTCCGAGCCTCTCGTCGCTGAAGCTCTATCTTCGGCAGGGAGAGGAATTTCAACTTCGCATCGGAAAGAAGGCTGTGGCGCCTCGTCAGGTCTCTGTCCTCTCAGGCTCGATCAGGCGGATGAACATTAATTGGCGACATACGACCGAAGTGACCCTTGAAGTTGCCTTGGACGAATGTCTTCAAATCATGAGACTTGCTCCTCAGTTGAGGAAATGCACCCTCTCCATTGGCAGAAACTCTGGGGTTTTCCCACTTGGTTTGGACGGAGTTACACTCACCCATGATAACCTGCAGTCCCTACACTTTCTGTTCGACCACTCCAGCGATGATCGTAGATCAGGAGGTGGAGTCACCCAATTTCTGAATAACATGTCATGTCCACGGCTCACCGAACTCGTCTTTGATAAAAACATCAAATTGTCCTGGGACAAAGTCATCGGTTTCCTCCGTCGTTCCTGCTGCGAGTTAACCTCGCTCGAAATCAAAATGAGGTGCGAGTACCACATTATTGCGGAGGTCCTTTGGAAGATCCCTTCACTTCGCAGACTCAGGATCACAGATGCTCCTCTCGAATTCCTTAAACTCCTCGCCGACACCGCATTGGTACCGTTGCCATCACCAATGTCCAGTAGCGACGAACGGAGTATCTTACAGAACGACACACTGTTCTTACCAAACCTCGAGTCACTCAACATGTGGCCGTACCTTGATTCCATCGACGATAGTGGCAGATTTTGGCATCGTGTACTCGACATATTCCGGCCATTGACCAGAGCGCGTAACACATACTTCCATTATCGACCATTAAACAAACTGCTCATTAACCGGTTCTGGTGCCCGGAAGAGGGTGTGCTTGCGATTGGAATCGATAGGAAGGCTTGTGAGCGTATTTTGGCGCTTGCGAGATCGGGGATCGTGATTGAGGTGAAGGATTGGAATGGCCAGTATGACCTGCTCAAGTCTGCGACGGAATACCATCAGGTCAAGAATAAATTTTAGACGAATCTGTCCACTTGATCTTGTTTAATAAAAGCCCACTTTTGACCCATTTTGCCCTTGCTACGAAGGATTTGGACTTGCCCCAAAGGCTCAGAACGGGATAAACGTATATCGACAGTCAAAGGAAATATTGGCTTTGACTGCATACGGTCACGATGTGATGAGTACTGGATGAGTGAATTACCACACGATTTCAAAGATACATTGGACGACTTTCAGATTCTCTTCGCTTTCTCAATTCAAGGCCGAGTAATTGATTAATTGATTGAGGGACACACTGAAAATTGCACGACTACAGCTCATCTGCTGGGGGTGGTCATAGCTATGCGTGGTATTGAGGCGGCTTTATATCTACTACCTAGTGGACGGATGACAACTGCAGAAGAACAAAAATTGAACGGAAATGTGATTTGCTACAAAGTTCGAAGGCTACAACTTTCACTAATCAGATCCATTTTTTGATTTTCTGTGCAACATCTTGAACAAACTGCGAACCAATGGATTTGCTGGCCAAGGTATCCAGAAACACTTCGATCACACCTGTGGAGCTCAAGTCGTCCAGCTTATCCTGAATTTCAGGAAGCGCCTTTTGTTGCATAGACTCGGTGGCATACTTCAATTCCCCCGTTAATGATCGAGATTCTGCTGTGATCTTACTGCATAGATGCGTACACCTGACTGCAGCCTGCCATATTGCCAAGGGAATGCGTGGAGTAGGAGGTGTAACGTATCGGAGGTCTCGAAAAATAGACGAGCGTGCATTTTCACATTGCCCATAAGTGTCACCATGCCATCCTGCCAGTCCGTGATTGGGGCTGTGTGGATCCATTCTGAGGGTACCTTCATCGTAGAAAATCAATACCCAAACAAGGACTATGATGAAAGATTCCAAGTCGTGCCTGTACAGTCGTTTGACCCGACCGTCCATTCCCTGGATTGTCAATAAATCGGCTGCCATGAACCGCCAGGTACCTGTGTTGATAAAGCCAGGCGGTTTATCTTGATCAGAGAAGTGAGAGAGATCAAAGTCGCAGAGTTTGGGGTTTCTTGTCGCAGGATCCCACATAAGATTGCTTTCACTTATGTCACCATGTTCAATCCCGACAGTCCAGAGCATGAAATGACCTACATCCATCGTGTTAGAGCATGGAAAAAAAAGAGAACTAGATACTCACAGTAAATAAGTGCGACGTAGTCCTCAAAGAAGGCATTCCAATCCGTCGTGCGGACTATCAGTGGCTCGTATTGGGGGAGGATGATAAAATATGGGAGCCGACTTTCTTCTTCCCTTACAGGAATCATCAATCTCTTCCGAATGATTTCCGTTGAGCACTCGGGGAAGTCACCTTCGGCCAACAGAGTCGGAAGATAATCACAAACATCTCGACTGTCCTCAAGTTTTTGAAGGCGTGAAATGGCCTCTCGAAGAAAATTCCCTTCCGGAAAGCGGACTTTCTGCCGCCACGAGAGCTTCAAGGCTGCGGAGGTGTGCTTTTCGAGACTTGTGAACCGTCCAAAGATGACATGTGTAGCCCTTCCGCAAAGAGACATGTGACAATATCCTGCATCGGTCGGAAGACGTTGAAATGTTGCCTTGTCACCTGGGTCGGAAAAGTTGATCGGTTCGACAACTTTGGCATTCGCGGGAGACAATTCAGGAATATATCCCCAATGATGAGCGGTGAACCGCTGGAGTGCAAACAAAAACAAAAGAAAACACGGGAGGTCTTCGACGAAATTGAATGCTGAAGTTTGAATCGGTGATTCGCGGTCAAAGTACCACACACGAAGTCGGTTGTCTGCGAATTTGTCAGTAGTGGACTCGAGATTATATAGAATGAGAGACTGCACACCGTTTATCGCCACATTCATGATGTGAGCTCGACCAAAGGTGTTGTAAAACACTTTTGTTGCATCCTCTGCGCACCGTTTGTCATTTAACAAATGCGCATCCATCTGACTAATGTCTCCATATGTATTCTTCAGAGATGAGTCGAAGCCTTCAGCGTGCCCGTATTCCTTCAATGGAATTGTTGTATAGCCCTCGTTGTAAGCAGGTCGTGTGGTGGCCAACGATTCTGCGCCTCGAAGGTATTCCCAACAGGTGTGATGGTGTATCCATTCTAGAACATGGTCGCCTTCCGATGGAAGTGTGAGTTCAAGAAGTTTTTGAGGATCCAAATTCCCCTCCGGGTAGGCCTCGAGGACGTGTTTCCTTGCCCCACAAACGATGTTCGGCATCCGTTCATTCTCGTCAGCTGGAGGTTTGTGACTCATGAAGACTGGGAAGTCGTCCGAGGATAGGTTGGGCGCGGCCATAGAGTTGCCAATCGACAATGGCTGCATGAGAATTAATGCACTGTTAGTTGCTTTGACGAGTCCGGAACACTGGGTGGTCTTGGAAGCTCCCTGGCAACTGGACATGGCGTTAAGAACATTGAATCTAAGAGAATGGGTGACTTACTAGCTTTCGAGTCCTTCTTCAATGGACCGCATCAGCGTTTCATTATCTTTATCTTTCATGGCCCCGACGATGGACGTCAGGCCCATCTTCAAGTCCTGGTTAATGACATCCGCAGTGAGTGGGTGGTTCCTCGTTGGAACAGCATCGACAAGTTCCAACGCGTAGTGTAAGAAAGATGTGAAGGAAGTCCTCTGAAATTTCTCGAGGCCGTTCAATAAGTGGCTATCACTGTATCTGTATCGTAGTCAACATGTGTCCAACTTGACCAAAAAAAAACGACAAACGTTATATCTATTGCATCAGGTATCGTAGAATGAGTTAGCATTGAAATGAAATAGTAAATTGAGGGTATGGGACGCACCAGGTACATGCTCGTGAGGGAAATTTTCAGAAATATTTGGCGACGACATGGCAGATGAAGCTGAAGCTTTGAAGGTCAGCTAGTGGAAGTTTAAATTAAAAGTTTATGTCCGGCCCGCCAAGAGTCACGTGTGTCGTTCTCAAATTGACATGAACCAACGTCGTCGACGTCTACAGTTTAATTTCAACCATACCAACACCTCGCTTTCTCTCAGCGCCTTCTGCAAAATTTGACCACCATTCGAGGGCTCAGGAAGATTTGTTTTCCGTAACAACATTCAGGCCAAGGGTCCAGGGTCTCAGCCTAAGACAAAGGACCATTCTCCTCTTCACACCAAGCACCTGCCAACAATTCGATTGATACGGTCTCCGTCGCCAGCGTGGACAAAGAAATGGCCACTCTTGAAGCTTCGACGAGCCATGATCAGCCCAAGTCGTCGTTTACCAAGAAGGGTAAAGGTCCGACGCCCAATAAATCAGCAACCGGTCTACCACCGAACACCAATGTGGCACGCAAATACAACAGACCAACGCGTCGTGGGGGCAACGTTTCGACCATTCCAGAACAAAACCAGGAACTCGCTGTTATTTCAAACCATACAATAAGTTTTGTTGTAGAAGCCACAACGTCTAAACCCAAACCCCCAACCGCATCGTCATCGAGGCCAAAAGCGACTCCCAACCGTCGAGGAAACAAGGGTCCGATCAACATGGACGGGCAACAGACTCTTACTGGCCTCTCAAACCATACCATCACTTTCGCAGAAACAAATTCGGTGTCAACGACAAGCCAACAGCCAGAGGAGCTTGCACCCGCGGCCGAAACGTCAACCGGAGGGAAGGGGAAGGGGAAGGGACCAGGAAAGGCGAAGAAAATTTACCCAGTACGACCTCGTCTTGACCCCGATGAACACCTAGCATTAGTAGTGGAAGCCGCTCGGACTGTCACCGAAATATTCCGGAAGTCGAGTATCTCGTGTGCTGTGTTCGGCAGTCTTGCGTCGAAGCTGTATGGATGTGCTCGTGCACCCAAGGTCCGTCATCCTCCTGGTTTCTGCCGCCTATGGACCTTTTATTCATCGCCTAACAGGACGTCGACATGTTGGTGAGCCAAACTCCCGTGGACTCTCTCAACTCTCCGTCCGCCCCCGACCAGCACACCCTCGACGCGGAAGGTCTTAAAGACCTCATCCTCCGCGCCAACTCGCATAACTTCTATCTAAAGATGCCGCGAAATCCAGAGGCCAAATATCGTATACTCTGGTATCGACAGAGTTCCCAAGGCCCAGAGTGCAAAGTCGACATCCTCGTTCCAGGAATCATGCATCTCCCTTATCTGCGACCAGAACGGGTGGTGTGGAAGGACAACGTACCCCTCGTTCCGTTTTCCCTGCTCCTCCTCCAGAAGCTTCAAGGCTGGGACGATCATTGTAACGCGGAAGAGGCGCACTATCGGCGTAAGCACCCTCAGGACGCTGCCGACGTTCGAAGACTCCTTGGCCGGACGGAGCAAATGGATGTACTCAGACATTCCTTTTGCTTGGAAGACGAGGAACTTTTTACTCGAGAGTTCCAGGAATTGACGATTGAGCGGGTGAAGAGATATTGTGAGGTCTTTCAGGACCGTGCGGAGAGGTGGAAAATGATCGGTTTTTCGACTCCCAGTTGAGTGTTTCTGTTATGAACTTCTTGTATACCTATATAGGTCCCCGCCATGTATTCGATAATCAACATTTTCAATCAGATGTATGAAGTAGAACGTAAATTGTAATTCCAACGCCGATGCCACATCACACTCAAACAACGAAGTTACTGAGGGTGGCAGGAATTCTTGTAAGCCGAGCAGACAGAATTCACCTCCATCCCAGGTCTCCTTTTCGTTGTCGTTCCGAGTCTCTCGTGAACTTTGTTATGCCGGTAGTAAGTGGCTAGATCTCACCTCGTCACTTGCACTAACCATAGATTCGTGTTGATATAGACTGTATAGGTGCATGCCGTCCCGGAACGTGGAAACTAAAAAGTAAGTCCCCAAATATCCTTCCTGCCCTCAGATATCTGACTTGTATAGTTGCCAGGTTATCTTCAATTCAAGAGATCAGAGATTGAAAAGTAAGAGAATCATCGCAGTGTCGCAAACCTGTAGTGAAGCGCTTCTCCTCGTCGACCACGCGATTCCACGTATCTGGACTACGGACACGTCAGGACACGTCTTGCTTTTTTGAAGAAGGGAAATATCACTTTCAAGCAAGGGTAATCTGCTATGTAGGGTGCGTAGGGAGCTCGTAGCGAGTAGCCTAGTACATACTGGGTTTCTCGGATAAGCGGTTACCTTAGCGGTCTCTAAACTTCCTGTTCGATTCATTCAAATCCACATGGCATCTTATTTTTCCAACCATCCTTCGAAGCACAGCCTAAACATCGTTATTGTCACAGCCATTGGTTGATTCTTGTTTCAACCCAGCCTTCCAACGACTGCTGGCGGTCCCACGATCGCTCAGTGTTCAATCCGCAGTACTCCCAAGAGATATTTCTACATAAGCAGTCGCCTCTCATATACTAGGAATATTCAACCACCATGGAACAAGTCTCCCCCGTCTCAGACAACCGTCGCTTTGCAAACTGGCTTCATCTATCTGGGTGTGCCAGAGCGCTCAAGAAGGTTGCGTTCGCTCTGGCCCTCATCACCTTAATCGCTCTTATCGCAGTTTTAATCATCCTCAACGTGTTTCCGTTCCGGTATAAGTGGCAGGCACAAGAGGCCACCGTAACTTTCATCCGATGGGTATGTATGTCAGCGAGCGAGCGAAAGTGAAACGAACTAACCCCTCTGACGAATTCATTCCTATCTAGATGTCCGCCATTGTGGTCTTGTGTTTGATCAACGTTTTGGTCGAAGTTCCTTCCTGGCTCAAAACCATCGCCGACATCAGTTTTACGTGGGGGATAATATCTTGTCTGATCAGTTTCATGAACGAGTTTCCTCATTATGAGTGGTGTTACGAATGGGGGAAGACCACTCCTGTGTACCCCCAGTGTGTGCAGTGGAGGTTGATCGTGACGATCTTGATGGGTATTGCCTCTGGATTTGCCATCATTCTCGGGTACGTTCCTTTCACTCTCCTTGTTTTTTATGCGATGATTTTTGACCTGGTCTCGTAAAATGAACAGAGGGGTCTTTGTTCTCCTTCTGTTACACCGCGTCTATGTGGTCACCAAGTCGCAAGTTTGGAGGAACTCGGACGCGTTCACGCTTCGAACTGGAGAGACTTCCTGGACAATTAGCTTCAAGTTTACGAGAATTGATTCCGAGGGTGTCGTCCAGGAAGCGAGAGCTGCTCCAACTGGACAAGGACCAGTCCATATCTAACTTGTATCTAACCAATCAACTCTTCATTTACACTAGTGACTACTATTTCAAACAATTGACTACGAGCTCAAGTTGGTCTCAGCCCCGGGACTCCCATCAATACCTTTGATCCAATGGAAACCCATTCGTCATCTATCATACTTATTCTCAACAATGTTTAAATATATTTCCCCAAATTAAAAGCGAAACCAAAACGTGATGGGTGAGGCCTTGAGGATGGGTGCGGTTGTTTCCCCTCAACTTGGCGCCTTGAAGTTGTCAACTTGTCCGCGTCTATTTTTAGGTTCTCAAATTCTCAAACCCTAACCTGGGTTTTGAACTTCGTTAAACAACACTGGACTTATGTAACCCGACCTTCGTCTGTCATGTTGTCGTCAAATGTTTCTCAAGGTTCCGCTGAAGAACATGAACCTGGTGCGTTCCATATCCTCGAGTTAACATTTGAATTTCAACACTAACTCCCCCTATGTTCCTTGATGCAACAGATATCACGTTTGTCGTCCGGTTTTGTTGGTGAATTTGAACGCACATAATTGACGAGGACCACAGTGATAGGCACTGGTTGGATGATCTCGGGAATTTTCAAAAGACTTCCTTTGCGTCTTTCCTACACTACGCGTTGGAACTTGTTGACGCTGTTCCAACGAGGGACCGCCCTCTGACCACGGATGACATTAACCAGGACTTGGAGATGGGCTTGACGTCCATCATTGCGGCCATGGAACATAAAGATAATGAAACGCTGATGCGGTCCATTGAAGAGGGACTCGAAAGCTAGTAAGTCAACCAACCTCTTATATTCAATATTCTTAACGCCATGTTCAGTTGCCAGGGAGATTCCAAAATCGACCATTGTCACGGCCTGATCAAAGCAACTAACGCTGCGTTGCTTCTCTTGCAGCCATTATCGATTGGCAAATCTATGGCTGCGGCCAACCCACACTTGGACGACTTCCCAGTCTTCAAGAGTCCCGAAGTTCCGGCTGACAGGAATGAACGGATGCCGAACATCGTTTGTGCGGCAAGGAAACACGTCCTCGAGGCCTACCGGGAAGGGAATTTGGATCCTCAAAAACTTCTTGAACTCACATCTCCATCGGAGGGCGATCGTGTTCTAGAATGGAAACATCATCACACCTGCTGGGAATACCTTCGAGGCGCAGAACCGTTGGGCACCACACGACCTGCTTACAACGAGGGCTATACCACAATTCCATTGAAGGAATACGGGCACGCTAACGGCTTCGACTCATCTCTGAAGAATAAGTATGGAGATACTGGTCAGGTGGACACACATCCGTCAAATGTCAAACGGTGCGCAGAGGATGCAACAAAAGTGTTTTACAACACCTTTGGTCGAGCTCACATCATGAATGTGGCGATAAATGGTGTGTAGTCTCTCATTCTATATAATCTCGCGTCCACTACTGACAAATTCGCAGACAACCAACTTCGTGTGTGGTACTTTGATCGCGAATCACCGATTCAAACTTCAGCATTCAATTTCGTCGAAGACCTCCCGTATTTTCTCTTGTTTTTGTTTGCACTCCAGCGGTTCACCGCTCGTCATTGGGGATATATTCCTGAATTGTCTCCCGCGAATGCCAAAGTTGTCGAACCGATCAACCTTTCCGACCCAGGTGACAAGGCAACATTTCAACGTTTTCCGACCGATGCAGGATATCGTCACATGTCTCTTTGCGGAAGGGCTACACACGTCGTCTTTGGACGGTTCAACAATGGCGAGAAGGACATCGCTGCAGCGTTGAAGCTCTCATGGCGCCAGAAGGTCCGCTCTCCGGAAGGGACCTTTCTTCGAGAGGCCGTGTCACGCCTTCGGCAAATAGACTGCTCGGAGGCTTGTGATTATCTTCCAACTCTGCTGGCCGAACGTGACTTCCCTGAGTTCTCGACAGACATTATTCGGAGGAGATTGATGATTCCTGTGAGGGAAGCAGAGACTCGGTTGCCGTATTTTCTCATCCTACCCCAATACGAGCCACTGATCGTCCGCACGACGGATTGGAATGCATTCTTTGACGATTACGTTGCACTCATTTACTGTGAGTATCTGGTTCTCTTTTTTTTTCTGTGCTCTTATACGACGGATGTAGGTCATTTCATGCTTTGGACTGTGGGCATTGAGCACGGCGACATAAGCAGAAGCAATCTGCTGTGGGATCCCGATACAAAGAAGCCCAAGATCTGCGACTTTGATCTCTCCTACTTCTCTGACCAGGCTAGACCAGCTGGCTTCACCAACACAGGGACTTGGCGTTTCATGGCCTTCGATCTATTGACCATCGCGGGAATGGAAGGTGAGGTCAAGCGCCTTTACAGGCACGACCTCGAATCTTTCATCGCCGTTCTTATTTGGGTCATGTTTCGATACGACAACGGCAAGCTCAAGAATGACCCAAATAGCCCGCTGGCAGGATGGAACTCATCCAGCTACTGGCAATGTAGAATGGAGCGTGAGTGGACCTTTAAATCACAACTGCAATATAATTGCCCACCTTCTGCAGGCATTCCTTTGTCGATCTGGAATGCTGCACTTGACTGCGCAGCTGAATGTCTGTCCATAACAGCACTTAATGAGCACTGGGTCGCGAGGCCGAGGACTCGGCGAGGGGGTCCCTTGACTCCGGAGGAGCAGAAGCGACTAGACCACCTCAATTCTACACGTGCTATAACTGATTTCCTTGATCTCCTGGTCAGCGAGTCCACTGGCTCTCACTTTGCCAATGGCATTGCCCAGAAGATCAAGGAACATATCCGTCGCCAGCAATGAGAGTTATCGGCGGGCACAAATGTATAACTTTGATGTAACACGAAGCTTTGCATCTGACCATGAGCGCATGAGCCTTGACCGGCTTGACCATGACACCGAGCAACGGTGATCCCTTCCAGCGGATTGGCAGAAGAAGCTGGACCACCTCAACCCCCCGTTATCAATAACCAAATTCCTGAATATATTAGCCAGCAAATTCATTAACTCTCCATTTGTTCAAGATGTCGCACAAACTTAGATTAAATACCTTGTTCGCCAACAGCCAGAGTTATAACTTGAATCTTGAAGGGCAGCCTTGTAACAGTTTTTTGTCCTCATAGGGGCCTTATAAGCCGTCGCTAGTTACATAAAAATTTATATGACTGTCATTACCAGCCAAAATGGCCTCTAGGAGGACCCTCCTCCATCGTCGAAATCTTTCGTCTCGTTCTATTTTTAGACGATGTCCAACCCTAACCTTCGTGGCCAATTCGTGGCCGTACATACATAGGCGAAGTTCGACCAAACTTGAACTCGACTTTTGCTCGACTTAAACTTCGCCCAAACTTCGCCACAACTTCTCCAACAGATCTCTGACGGATTTATGACTGACGTCGGAGACGATTGCTCTGGAATAACTCATGTCGGATAGGTCGAAAGATCATTCTCAAATTTCTCCTAAAGATGGTGCGTTCAAAATTGTCCGAGTCATTTGTTGAATAAGGCTGAAAGTTAACCTCCTGTTTGTCGATGACTCGATTCCACAGATCCCATGTTGGCATGGTTTCTCTTGTGACGACTGACCGATTATATATATTGACTATGAACCAGAGATAGGCGTGTTCTGAGAGATCTCGGAAATTTTCAGAAGACTTCGTTTGCCTCTTTCCTGCACTACACATTGGATCTTGTCGATGCCGTTCCGAAGAGCGACACTCCTCCAACTATTGACGAAATCAATGGCGACTTGGAACTGTGCCTGACGCCAATCATTGCAGCCATGGAAAGCAAGCAGAATAAAGCTTTGATGCAGTCCATTTACGAAGGACTGGTCAGCTAGTAAGTCCAGCGAACTCGCGGATTCAAAGTTCTTACCACTGCATTCAGTTGTCGAGGACATTCCAAAGACGGCCAACGTGAAGGACTCCTCAAAGCCATGAACGGTGCATTGGTTCTCTTGCAGCCTCTGTCGATTGGCAACTCCAGGCCTGCACTTGACCCGTACTCGGACGACCTCCCATTCTTCATGTGTCCGATGAGACGGAGTGAACGGGTGCCTGGCATTGTCTGCACGGCAAGAAAACACGTTGTAGAAGTCGATCAAAAAGAAAATGAAACAAATCCTCAGAAAATCATCGAAGATCTCTCCTCTCTATCACAGAACGACCGTGTCCTCGAATGGAAGCACCACCATAGTTGTTGGGAATACATGCGCGGCGGGAAACGATTGGACATCACACAGCTCGACATGCGTTATGCGAGAACTCCGATGACCAAAATGAAGACCAAAATCAAAGCCAGGACAATGCGCGGCGCGCAGCCGTTAAACATCGCACAGCTCGCGAATTACAAGGATGGCTATACAGGAACACTATTGAGGGAACACGGACACATTGCTAATTACGACCCGCCTCTGGAGGGCGAAGATAGCGACGTGGATGACAGTCAGGTGGACACACATCTACTAAACGCGAAACATTGCGCAGAGGATGCAGCAAAGGTTTTTTACGACACCCTCGGTCGTGATCATATAATAAACGTGGCGATAAATGGTGCGTAGTTTTTGTTTACTTTTCTATTCACTAAACACTTAGCTGACGGTTTGTCAGATAATTTACTCCGTGTGTGGTACTTTGATCATGAATCACCGATTCAAACATCGGCGTTCAACTTCATTGAGAACCTTCCATACTTCTTCTTGTTTCTGTTTGCTCTTCAACGCTTCTCTCCTGCTGACTGGGGATACATTGATCGACTCAGCCAAGTGAACTCTCAAGCAATCGACGTAATGGACCTGTCTGACGAACCTCATCAAAAAGCCTGCAGTTCAGTAATGTTCAAGGGTTTCAGCAATTCTGGCCTTGATTTTCATGTACTATCTCTCTGCGGACGTGCTACGCACGTCATTTTTGGGAATCTTACTACCGCGGACGGCAAGGACACCGCTGCAGCATTAAAGCTATCCTGGCGACAGAAGGTCCGCTCTCCAGAGGGCTCATTTCTCCGGGAGGCCAGACAACGGTTTCAAAAGCAAGACTGCTTGGACGCATGCGATTACCTGCCGACATTATTGGGTGAAGAGGACTTCCCAAGGTTCTCGACAGAAATTATTCGCAAGAGATTGATGATACCTGTCAAGGAAGAGGACACTCGACAACCTTATTTCATCATCCTACCGCGATACGAGCCCCTCATAGTTCGCACAATCGACTGGAATGACTACTTCGACCATCACATCGCACTCATTTACTGTGAGTATCTGAATCCCCTTATTTGTTCTGCTCTTATAACAATGGACCTAGGTCATTTCATGCTTTGGACTGTTGGCATTGAACACGGCGACATAAGCAGAAGCAACCTGATGTGGGACCCCCAGACTAAAAAACCCAAACTCTGCGACTTCGATCTATCCCACTTCTCTGACCAGAATAGACCACCCGGCTTTACCAACACTGGGATTTGGCGTTTCATGGCTTCCGACCTGTTGTCCATACCGGCAATGGAAGGCGAGGTCAAGCGCCTGTATAGGCACGACCTCGAATCTTTCATTATAGTTCTAATTTGGGTCATGTTCTGCTACGACAACGGGAAGTTCAAGAATGACCCAGTTAATTCAGTGGTCAGAAAATGGTGTTCTCCCACCTTCGGGCAATGTGCAGCGCAACGTGACAAGACCTTTACATTGCTCGAATATGATAAGCCACCTTCTCCACGTATTCCTTTGCAAATATGGAGCGCTGCAGGCAAATGTATAGACCAATGTCGGTTCATGACAGCTTATAACAGAGCCATGGACATGAAGATGCGCGTCAAGGGTTCCTTGACTGCCGAGGAGCAGAAGCGACTGGAGCATCTCAACTCCACAGGTGCTATAACGGAGTTTCTGGAGTTTTTGACCAGCCAGTCCATTGGTTCTCAATTTGTTCACAACATTGCACAAAGAATCAAGGATCGTATTCATCAGACAGCATCACTGTGCTAGCGTCTATATGCACCACTTCTCCTGGTAACATTCCTTCACCCGGACCAAGGCTTTCTATAAATCACTTCAGTTTTTCCTATTCTGCATTTAGGTCGGATGAACTCGAAGTTGTTCGAACGCATTGCGTCATGGAGTTAATATATCGTGTGTGAATAGCTAATATCAAAAAGGTAGCGTGATAGATAATGTACACTATATACAACAGATATCCAAAGGGAAAAGAAACCAAATCGGTGAGGGTGAGGCCATCAGGGGCGTGCGTAGTTGGAATTTTGAAATGAGAGGGATAGTGGGTGGTGGTAATGGATGATGGGTATGGGGATGTTAAAGGAATCGATGTGAAGGATCAAGGTCGTCAGAGTTTTTTGTGAATGAATGAACGAATGGAATGAATCTTTTGCTTGAGGAGGGTGGGCGTGGGGGTGTGCCAGGGAAGGGCTCAAACACAGAAAGAAGGGGAATGTTGGACCATATTGGAAAACATCGTCGGCAAAAACAAAACGGCAGGGGTGAGAGAGGATGATCAAAAGGTAGAAGATATGGAAACAACAGCACATAAAGCGAAAGAAAGAAAACAAACATTTATATAACATCAGCACGAAGAAAGCAACACAACAACAACAACAAAAACTCGTAAGAAGATCAGGATAGGCGGAGAAGAGAAGAGGGCAAAAGAGCAAAACACCAAAAGAGAGAGGGCG
Source organism: Psilocybe tampanensis (assembly GCA_019904355.1). Lineage (NCBI taxonomy): Eukaryota > Fungi > Basidiomycota > Agaricomycetes > Agaricales > Agrocybaceae > Psilocybe > Psilocybe tampanensis. Next base: position 36,573 of record JAHXRV010004721.1, read on the forward strand.
GAAAAAGCAAATCAAGCATCACGAACCAGCAAGCAAGCCATCTTCCAACGACACGACAATGCATCAATTTCTCCTCCAGTGTTCTTCTTGCACATGCCCTTTACTCTCCTCCTCCCGCCAGCTCGAGGATCAACTGACACGCGACATCCATGAAGACAAAAGGCGAGACGACCTCATCTTCCCTGATATTCGCCCCATCCTTCTCTTTCAAGCTCCTCGCGTCATTACCCCCGGACTCCTGTGCAGTGAAGATAGGATCAAAAACCGCCATATCGAACTTGCCAGCCTCCGGGTCCGTTGAAGCCTTGTACGACTTTTTGTGGTGGAAATCGACGAGGTAGTTGATCGAGTCGACCATGTACAGCTGGAGGTTCATCAGCACGACCACGTCTTGGACTCGAGCCCGTGTTTCCACGAAGTAGATGCTCGATGCAGCCTTCAGGTCGACGGTTCCTGTTCCATCCAGGTCCTTGTTCCGATCGATCTTGGTCCCACCACCAGCCATCGCGAGCTTGATCTCCCGCGCTTTGATCCCTCCAAGTCCACCCAAGTTTTTCTTCTCCTTCCACTCCATGCCCAGGGTTCGTAACGTCCGATAAATCTCCAGCATGACCTCCATCGGAGGACTCCTGCTCCGGATACCAAAGTGCCACTTCGTTTTATGCTTCTTCTCACGATCCCTGTCCCGACCTGACCGTTTTGCGGAAACGTATGATGTGAGATGGTGTTGTTCTGGAAGTTGTTCGGGGAGTGATGAGTTGAGCACCGCGTATTGAGGCAATCCGCCCGTCTCGGGATCTAGAGAAACGGCAGGAGCGATGAAGTCCAGGTCGTCGGATTCGTCGTCTTCGTCTTGGTATTCAGCATTGAATTCGACTTCGAAAGGATTTTCTTCCAGAGCGACGGCACCGACGGGGGAAAGGACAGTAGGCGAGACGACAACTCCAGGCTAGTAAAGAAATAAGCACAAGGCACAATAAACCAAGAATAAAACACATACATCCATCGCAGCAAGTTGAGCATCCCTCTCCGCTTCTGCAAATTCGGCGACTAGAAACGAACAAACCGGTGAGTTGGGCACGAGCACTGATGCACGAACTACTTACGATCTTTGCCGAGTCTTCCTTTGTCCCGGAGGAGCATGTAGGCCACTTTGACTGCATTCCCTTGTACACCGTCGTCCTGTCTCAAACATCTCCAGACTTCGTCCTTATCCACCCCGTCCAACCGTTCAGCAAGCTCATCCACGACATCTTCTTCGATCTTGCCCAGGCCTTCGATAATCTCAAAGTCAAGCTTTTTGGGTGCAGCCGAAACGAGAGAGCTGAGAGTGCCGAGTACTGGACCAGGTGGCGGTGGCAGCGGCGTGAGGTAACGCGGCAGGTCGGTTGTGAAAAAGGGGTGCTGGGTAATTTCAGGGATCGTTATCCTTTTCATTGGATCGACGGACAACATCGAGGTGATGAGAGATTTGGCATCAGCCGAGATATATGTTGGGATGTGGAAGTTGCCCTCTAGAGACAACAGTTAGATTGAGAAAACGGAAGGAAGTGGGACTCACGGCTGATTTTTGAAAATAGGACCTGGACATCGTCATCCTCAAATGGAAGTCTCCCGCAGAGCATGACATAGAGAATGACCCCCGAACTCCAAACGTCGATTTCTGGCCCTGCGTACACCCCACCCCTAATGACCTCTGGAGCGGCATAATTCGGACTTCCGCAACTGGTGGTGAGGAAATCGCCATCGCTGATCTCGTTGGAGAGACCAAAGTCGGCAATCTTGACGTTCAGGTCGTCGTCCAGCAGAACGTTTTCGGGTTTGAGGTCGCGATGGACGATTTTGAGGCGGTGAGAGTACTCGATTCCCGAGATAATTTGTTGGAAGAAGCGTCGCGCATGAGGTTCAGTCATTCGGCCGTGTGATACGATATAGTTGAACAGTTCTCCTCCAGCGTACTCGAGCACGAAGATGATATCCGTGTCTGTCGAGATCACTTCATACCTGCATCTGGATGTGAGATGGTTGTGGCATCAAATGGATACTTTGGACGGACAGTTTGACAATGTGTGGGTGTCGTAAAGTACGCATGTACTCAAACTCGCGACGCACACGAGTCTTGGTTTTCTCCCGTTGAATAACGGCTTTTGAAATGTACTTCATAGCGACTTGATGACCTGTGACGATGTGCCTCGCCTCTGTGCATCCGAGATCAGCAATAAAAGGAAATCAGAAGATACCAGTACGTACTTTTGACCTTTCCAAAGGTCCCCTCTGCAATATCTGCGGTCACCTCGTACATCCCGAGCTTTTCTGGCGCAAAATGAGGCTTGTGGTCTGCCATGATCGCTTGTTTCGTTGGTGGTCTGGAGAAAGATTGTGCGGGGTACGTCCCGGTTCAGTGGTCCATTTGTGTGTCTTTGTTTGGCTTACCCCTGACTAATCAAGGGGGCAGTTATCCAAATATTGTTCACCGGTAGAATCAAGGCAGAATACTCTGATTGAATGCAGTGAGACTAGAAATGAGGGAAGGACCATCACAATGCTGTGCTCAAGCGCTAGCTTGTAATTCTTGCTACTAGACTCCAGAGTCCAGAGAGCATAACCTTTAATTTCTTGCGCGATATCTTGAACATTATTGAGAGCTAATGGATTTGCTGGCTATAACATTCAGGAATTTGGTGATGGCAAACGGGGAGTTGAGCTGCTCGAAGTTTTTTGCATGGTATAGTGGGTCCCAGTCAGATTTCATGTTCATGGTCAGATGTCAAGCTTCTTTATAAACCTGTATACATTTGCGCCCGCTGATGACAGCCGTTCCATAGTGGGAGAAGTATGTACTAGGTGGATTTTTCCAATTGGAGTCGTTTGATGAACTCCTCGCGTCTCGTTCCACATTCCCAATTTGAATTTTGTTCCTCAGCAGGTTACTCTTCGTGTCATCTGGGTTGAATGTGAAGTGCCCGTTGTTGTAGCAATTGGAGATGACCCAGATAAGAACTGCGATGAAGGATTTGAGGTCATACCTGTACAGTCGGTTGATTGTACGGTGTATCTTCTATTGCTTTTTCAAATAGTAAAGTGATTACCATAAAACGCCAGGTATTCGTGTTGGTAAAGCCTGGTGGTTTATCCTGGTCGGAGAAACAAGGAGTTCGGGTCTTTGTGTCTGACGATCCCACAGAAGATTGCTTCTGCTTGTCGCCATTTTCAATGCCGACAGTCCAAAGCATAAAAGGTCCTAGATCCATCGGTATTAGAACAGAATGAGAAAGGTGATTTAGATGCTGACCATAAATGAAGGCGATGTGGAATACAGGTGTCGAGTCTTCTGCTCCTTCATAGGAATCATCGATTTGTTACGAATGATTTCTATCGAGAACTCGGGGGAAGCCCTCTTCACCCAATAATGTCAGGACATAATTGCATACGTCGTAGTAGTCCCGCTCATAAAACCGGTGTTTGGCCACCCAAAGGAATGAGCTTTCTTAGCACCGGACCTTCTCTCTCCACGATTGCTGTAATGCGTGCCATCCTCGGGAGTCAGATCGCTGAAGATGACATGCATAGCAAGTCCGCAGAGAGATAGTGCATGATAGTCAAGGTTAGTGTTGCTGAAACCCCTGAACATTATTGTAATTGGACTGCCGCCTTGTTGATGAGGTTCGTGAATCGTTTGGCAGGTCTGTTAGTTCGATTGCTTGGGAGCTCACTTGGGCGAGTCGGTCGATTTATCCCCAGTCCGCAGACAAGAAGGATTGAAGACCGAAAAGAAACAAGAAAAAATATAGAAGATCGTCGATGACGTTGAACGCCGAAGTGTAGACTCTCGGTGATGCGTCATCTAAGTACCGCAGACACAGTAAATTATCTGACCAGTCGTCAACTAAGTTTTCACTATATTAAAAGATAATGTACTACCCACCGTTTTTAGCCATGTTTATGATGTGATCTCGCCTAAGCGTATCGTAAAATGGTAAATACGGTTGCTGCATCCTCTGCGCAACGTTTGGCGTTCGGTAGATGTGTGTCCACCCGACTCATCGCAAAAGCCTGAGTCCTGTGAGATGATAGACGTCAGGCCAGTTAGAGAAAGCATATCAAGAATCTAAGATATCACGTACCTTATTAACCGTTTGAAGATGCCGCCGTCGCAACCGAGGCTCGAAGAGAAATAGGGCGAGTGTATGATGCTCTGATCTATTCCTGGAATCCCCCGTATTCGTAACTTTTTCGGTAGTCTAGGAGAGGGAGACAAAACAGAAGCAGCTTTGCATTACACAAGATGTTCTGCATCGAATATGTGAGTAATTAGTGGATATATGCGCCTAAAAAGTGTAGAAAAAGGGAGAATCATACCTTTTGGAATCATCCGCCTGCTTCCAAGTTGATCCAAAACACACGGAATAAGTCAAATATATTGGCTGAACTGTTAATGAGTACTCACTCCAAGGTATCCGTGAACGGTGGTCGCGACGCACTTTGGAGCTTGCTTGGTGTGGGGGGATCGTGTAGTCCACAGGTCAATTTAAACCGTTGTCCGTGGGCCGATAGTCCAGTAAAAAACCGGTAAAGAGTAATTTGAAAGCCTGAGAAAAGGGAAATTAGGGATACCAACGGGGGGAAAGGTGGATGAGTGGAGGGAACATGGTGGTGGAAGAGGAAGAAGTTAAAATGCGCAAGTCGATTCAAGTCTCTGAACGCATTTCCATGAAACGTTGACTTCGTCAACAGTCGCCTTGCTGGACTGCTGTTCTAATAAAAATTTAAAAATATTAAATGATACTTATAGAAGTTATTGACATTCAACTCAAACAAAAGTAAAGCTAATACGTCAGTTAAGGTGCGTAA
>JAHXRV010004767.1:0-61552 GCA_019904355.1 Psilocybe tampanensis
CTGCAGTAAAGTAACGATGTGACATTGCCTTGTATGGTCATATAGTACAGGTATAGGATCGACGGCATCTTGTAGGCTCAGTGTATACATATGGCTCAACTATGGTCTTATATATCCGGTCGTAGAATAGATAATACCATACATTCTCTTATATTACCTATGGCCCCCATAGATGAGGTCTGGAGTACTGTCCGAGCCCTATATTCCCCAGTAGGTCCTTCAATCTCGACTGCTCCAAATGGTCAGTTCGTCACGGCGTTACGACCTCATGTTCTCGCCTGTGTGACATACCTCTCCTTCAATCCGGCAACCAACTTCATCATGAAGATGTCCGACGAGTCCAATGTCCCCAATACCGTCGATTCCGTTGTCGAAAACCTTGCCATGACTCTCGCTGAGGCCCACATCGATCCCACCGTCGAACGCGTTGCCGCCGCTATCTCGAGGGACATGTCCATCATATTTGGCACCAGCAAGGCCAACGAAGATCTAGCCTTGATGCCCGACGACGGCTCGGAAGAGGACCCACAACGTCCACGTCCGTAAGTCATACATCCATTCATTTCCAAACTTTTTATTCATGTTGTCATGCAAAGTGATCGTCTCCGTCGCCCAAATCCCGAAAATCATCTGTGCGAATTAAACGGCCAGACTCGATGCCCAGAATGCCGACTAATCTCGAGCATCCGCGATTTATACATTACGCAAAATGCCCAGTTGCTCAAGGACATAAGGGAGACACGAGCCCACCTGCAGGAGCTCAGGAACCACATGCTTGACTGTAGCTTTCAATTGCTTGTCCAGGCAAACGAAGCAGACAGCCTCCAAGACATCGGCCCTCTCAAAGTATTTCTGCATGATTGTAGCTTCATGTTATTAAAAGAGGCAGAACAAAGAAAACTCGGAATACATCAATGCGACATGGGGCCGTTCTAGTAGAGTTAGGTAGAATAAACTTCGAATATAATTTGCATTCTCTGAGTGATCGAAAAAAAATATGATCGGGAGAGCTGATCGAGAATTTCTACCAGTGGGGCATACTCTCTTGATATCTACCACCACCACCACCACTCAATCACTTGAAGATCATGCTCTGTGATGCCGACACACTCAAGCAAATGGCAACCGCTCACTGGCACCGACCCACCCATTCCTCTGAGGTCTGTCATTCTCCCAAGCCTTGTTTCATCCACCCTTATGTACTTATTGATGACTCCCAGCTTCATATAAACAAAAAGGTCCAGTCTGACGGTCCCGTTCATGAAGCAATAGCCGTCCGAACTGAGGAAATGCGGCATCACCGGTTGAAGTTTCAATATCACACCAGCAACGGTACCCGCTTCCGTCGTGTTTCACTGCCAGTTTTCACAGCGGCCAGGATGTAGCACCATATGAGATTGGAACAAAGTAGTTTATTCAATCGTTTACCAATATATGATTGACCTAGCCACTAAAAATCGTCGTATCCAACATCCTCTCCATTCACGTCTTCCTGGTCACTGTCAATGAGTTCTTCGTCCTCGTCGTCCTCAAGTGAATTAACCATGCGGGTCAGGATATCCGCCGCTTCGCCCTCCATCTCTTCTTCCTCATATTCCAGCTCCACAATGTCTGGAGGACTCTGTGCCCCATGGCCAATTCCCATGCCTAAATGGCGCATTAACATATCACGGTCAACGAATCTAGCAAGTCATTTCAATCAATGCACACCTGAAAAAAAAAATCGAAGAAGATACTTACATTCCTACATAATAATTCATCCAGTCATCCGTTTCCCCTGTGCGCCGAGCCTCTGTTGCCTCTCGAGTACTTAACAGAGCATTCGTTCTCCCCTCGGCAAATGCTGGGATCAGATGGCATCCACGCAACACCAAAGCTGGGTCGACAAAACCGAAGGCATAATCATCTGATTCCTCGACAAAGCCAATCTTTGGAAGACGGCCAACCATCCTTCCAAACTTGTAACCCGGTTCAGAGCCGAGCCAGCGAACCCACAAAAACTCGATCTCTTGCGGTGCACTGCGCCTTCCGTCGGGCAGGTGTTGTTGAACGGTGGTATGGAAAATGCCCATCACAGCAGCATACCAAAACGGGTGTGCCCCCTCTTCCTTCTCCGGCGAACTGAGCATGATGAAAGGTCGTGTACGAGGGTTCACGATATCGTAACCTCGTCGCATGTCGTACGTAGTATAATTGATTCGAAAAGTCCGATGCCGATACATCTTTTCCCCCAAGAAACGAATTGAATCTCGCTGTGCGTCGGTGAAATCATCCATGTCATCTCCGTCAAATTCTCGCCCTAGAAACCTCCCCAGGATATGGTTTCGCAACGTCGGCATGAACAGTCGTTTCGCTGGATCCCTCGGTTTTGACAGTACAAACTCCAGGATGTTGACTGGATTCACCCGTGAATGGGAGATGAAATATGGCGAGTCGAGCCTAGCATTTCGTCCCTCCTCTTCTTCCTCCTTCTCAGCCTGTTCAACCCGTGTGCTCTGATGATGAGCTTGAAGCCTTTGATATTTCTTTGCCATCTGCTTCGTCGCATCTCGTTTATTCGTGAGGGAGTAGAATGATTTTAAGAGTCGGTGAGCCAATTCTCCCTGTTTTCAGGTATTGGTCAGTCAAATATTGGCACAGAAAGAACTTTCTCGTACCAGTTGTGTAGAATAGGAGTCTGTAGTGCCTAACCGTCGGATGTGTTGAACATAGTCACCAATGAAATGCATTTTCACAGTTGCCAAGTTGAGTTTCTTCGATTTTCGCCCTGACGTTGATGGTTGGGCTATCCTTCCTGAGGGCATCGCGGTCACTCTGCCTACAGCCGACTCCTCCAAAGATGCAGTTGACGACGGCGTCCCAGCAACTGTTTGACGGGCTATTTGGGCCACTTTTTCTCTCTCGCGACGAGCACGAGCTTCCACCTCGCGCGGTAATTCATGTGTTGCATAATTCTCATCACTGAAGTCACGAAATTTTCGCAGCAGATCCCCCATTTCCTTTGTAACAGTTTCCAATAATGTGAGCGAGACCTCGGTATGCATTCGCAACTTTGCTAGCCCATGCCACTCTGCCATCCTATACAAAAGTTTCATCACCTGCCGATCTCCCTTTTCATCCAATAAACCTTCAAACGCTGGAATAGCACACTGAAAATCGTGAGTTTTTTTCCCCGACACGCAATTACCATGCTGAACACATACCTGGAGGATGTCCTCATAGTCCCGTCCTGCGAGCTTCTTCATTTCTGATGTGTTGCTGCTGAAACTCCTGATAGTTGAGACTCCAAACGGTGCAATTTGACGGAATCTACATCATCGTCCACTTTGTTAGCTTTATTTGAAACTGGAGGACCATTTGACATGCCTTTTATCGAATTCAACAACCAATTCATCAGAGCCCCGTCCCGCAGCGTACAATATCCGAATTAGATGAACAAAGACTGATTTCCATACCCCAAGTTCAAATTCGTGCAAAAGATCGACGACCAGCATTGTCGAGGGGTTGACTAACCCCCTCAAGTTCTTGACAAATGAATTCTACCAAAAACGACTCTCAGAAAAAAAGAACGAAGACATGCAGATGAAGACGTACCATCGTCGGGACTGCAGAGAACTCTTGCAGAAGCATCTCGACTGCACTACTCCCTACACCTTTCCCTTTTTCGTTTATCAGAATCCGCGCGAGTTTGACCCGCTCTTCCTGGAATTCACGTAGTTGCTCTCGATATTTCATATCTTTATGTGTCGCTAGGCGATCCAGCGAAGACCTAGGCACCATGCACCGTACACATGGAAATAAACCCTTATCTCGGATCGTTGCCAGAAGGACCCTAAACTAAATGTCAGAAAAAGAAGAAAAAAAAAGAGAGAGATGATTGAGAAAAAGGGAAACAACAACCGAAAAGAAAGAAAGAAAAAATGTTTCCAGAAAAAGGAGAGTGTTCAAAAAAGAAATTCTTGCTCACTTTTCCGGATAATCCGCTGAATAGCTGAAGATTCGAGGGTATATTCTTCTCTCAACGCCGTCCGAGCACTTCACCACAACACCGTATTTGTACGCCTGGAGGAATTCGTCATCCAGTATGATATCCCATACACCGTGCATGAGATCTCGTCGGGCGTGTGTGAGTATTTTATCTTTTTGCGACCGCCATCTGACATTGAAATTCGACGCGAAATCTTGGAAATTGTCGGGTAGCTATAAAATGATATGTAAGAAAAGAGAAACCTAGATCAATTAGAGAATATATTACCGAAGGAATATAAGCAACATGGTGCATTGCACCTGAACCAGGTTGCGCACGGATGTATTTTGAAAGGTTCCCAAGCATCAGATAGATTGGCCAGGCTTTGGCGTTCCCAAAGCTCGTCAAATGAGTTGCATCCGAGGAGAACATCACTGCCGCCACCACCTTCTCTCTCTTGCACTCCGGTTCGTCGGGAGGGACCTCACCCCGAGTTTGGACCTCTTCATTCGCTTCGATGAAAGCGTCCGATGTATACACTTCATCGTATATCCTGGTCTCCGTTTCGTGGTCTGGGGAAACATGGATATGTTTGAAGGGGGAAAGGTGATGACGATGTCCTAAGTGACCTGAGAAGGCGTCCTTGATCACCCCAGTGAGGCTCCGGTAGAGCAGACCAGGAACTGTGAAAATTCCTGACCCCTTCGTCTCATCGCCGGACGGAACCTCGATATCTACAGAGGATTCCTTGAAACCCGCCTTCTCTGACTCCTCGATGGCCTTATCCAAACGCATGTTCTCGCGATGAGCATCGAATCCCTCCAGATCGGAAGGGTTGAAAGAGTCGGCCTCAAAGATGCTCTTGGCCAGTTTGGTCACTTCCGCCTCCGATTTATGTGAAACACCATTGTTCAGCCATGACATGATGATCTGAGTGGATGGGTTCGGATGAGGCCAATATGAAGGCCTTTCCTCTGAAGGCGCTGTCGCCGCCACCCCTTGCGAGTTCTCGTGGATTGGAGTGCTGGCAAGGTCCTCAAGGTCGAGTGTCGAGTCCGGGTCATAAGTTGGCCGTCGAGGATAGTCGCGTTTCACGCCAAAGGAATTTGGTGCTGTTACAAATCGGTCTCGGACGATGAGGCGTACCCTGGGGAGTGGAGCAGGTTCGGGCTGTGGTGCTGGTGGCAAAGCAGGGGGTGGTTCGGGCATCAGCTGAATGAAACGCTTGGGGAGTCGATAACCTCGGCGAGGCCTGCCTGTCTTCGTGAGCTGAGGTGAGGAGGGTGGAATGACAGTTTCTTCAGCTGGTTCCACTGAAGGTTCGGGAGATGGCTGGTGGAATGACGGAGGACTGGGTGCTGTGACGATCTCCCTCTCCTCTACCTCCCTCTCCTCTACATGACTTATTGAGGGCGTCGGGTTTGAGTCCACCAATGACCGCTAATAAACAGTGAATGTTATTCACGATCGTAGCATTTCACTGAGGATCTGGGACTTACGATTCGACGATTTCTCTCTGTCGACACAGAGACCACATCTGCTAACCATTGTCGGCGCGTTCTAATTACAGGTGTAGCAGCTGGTAGCCATGATGGCCCTCGCGAAGGTTGGGAATCTGTTCGAGGTCGATTTTCACACTGAGAGGCATGGGCAAGGGCTCGGGATGCGCGAGGAAAATTCTTGCCACATCCGTATTGACACAGATGAACGGCAGGCATGAGGGCGAAAAAGACGATGAAAAAGATCAGTACAACCTCCCGAAGCCTGGGTCGCATTCTCGAGGCTATGGCGTAGGAAGTGAGGAGAGAGGAAAATCGTGAGAAAATGATGGCACGACCCAGGTATGGGCAGGCGAACGAGTTGGTGTGCCGAGCTGCTCGGCACACCAATCTCTCCATGTAGTGATATCTTCGTCACCAAACCATTTTCTCACGATTTTCCTCTTTCCATCCCCCTCGATCACATCCGCTCCCCCCTCTCGGCTCCCCCGATGTCGGCTCAAGCTTGCTGCGACGGAATGTAGTCCGATGCTTTTTCATATTCGTTAAAAAACGCGAAGAAAGTATCTTTGCACCTCGTCCTTCCCTGGTCCTTCCCCATCAACCACCGTCCACTTTCTGCATGAGCCAGACACGTGTCCGTTCTCTCCGTTCCTCGCCCAAGACGCCCAAGACGCCCTTCAAGCAGTCTCCAGGGAAGAGCCCAACATTGGGTACTCCATCTCGGCGTAGTAACAAACGTCAACGCAGCGCTGAGAATCCAAACGTGTATGTGTGACCGCTACTCCTGCGAAAAACTTTCTCAAATCCAACTCTGTTGACAGCACATCCCGACCCAGTCAAGATATCCCAACTCCTCCTCGACGTGAACTTCTCTATGAAGGTCCCACTGGCAGTACCACAGAGGAGGATTCTGATGGGGGCGATTCCTTACTTGTTGACGCCTACACCAAGGCCACTCAGGCTGTCCAGCAGTTCATGGCTCGGCTCCAGGATGAGGAGCTCGCCCAGGGCTTTCGCAAAACCACCCAGGCCATTGACGAGTTCATGGCCCAAGCCCGCAGGGACTACAAGTACCTCAACACGATCCAATCCCAGAAGAAGGACGCCCTCCTCCGCGTTTCAATACTCGCCACCGACGTTTGCACGCTCAAGAAGGAACTCGCCGAGGCCCTGCGAGAAATCAGGGACCTTCGTACAGAGAATGGAGAGAACGTGAAGCGCAAAACAAGGCTCAAACAGGACTTCAACGCTATCAGAAACAAGGTGGAGGCAATGAAGGACATCAGTGAGGAGGTTTATTACCGAGTTCAACGTTCCTCGTACTAGTACATAACATCTCTCCTGAATCCCACTTGTGGTAATAGTTAATTCGAGTAAACCACCCCACAACGTCAATGCCGTCCTCCTTCAAGTTCCGACGGTGGCTTCAGTGACACCACTCACAAATCAAACTGCAGTGCAAGCATTCACACGCTTTTCATCCCTCACTCCAACCATCACTCATTCCAAATATCGCCTTGTTCAATTCAATGGAAAGGCACGACACACAAACCACAGTGAGTCATCTCGACTGACGGTGGGCGCAGTGTGGTTTGCTCACAACGACTCCAGCGCAAACACACACGTGGATTCCTTGATCTCGAAGCAGAGGTGGAAAATGAATCCTCGTCCGACGAGGATATGGACTTCGACGTAGAAGGTTTCATTGACGAAGACGTGAATCTTCAGAACGATAACGCGCACCGGCCATGGCAGTACAATGATTGGGCCGAGGACAGCGAAAGGCGCAATGCCTTGTTCGACCGAATCTTCCAGAGAGCATCTCAGTCAGGTCTGACGGAATGAAAAGAGGGAGAGACGGATTTTGGGGCTGAGGGCTCGGGACATGTGTTGGAGATGGCCAAAGTGGCCCTACGTCTTGGGGATTATCCGCTTTGGAAAGTGAAAACTAGGGTGTGTGTCTTTTCTTCCATTTTTCTCTTTTGTCATTTCTGTCTTCTCTGGCATTCTTTTCTGCATTCTTTTTTCTTTCGGTTATCTTTGACTTTCTTTTCTTTTCTTCTTTTGGTTTTCCTTCACTTTCTTTTCTTTTTTTCTTTCGCTTTCGTTTCTGTTTTCCGTTCCTGTGCTTACCACGTCAAAAATAGATAGGCATCGAGGAAATCGCACTGGTGTCGCTCGTAGCGACGGCCGAGCCTAGGCACGAACTGCGATCTGCCTTCAGTCGCGGCTCGATTAGAGGAGCGATATATCTTGAATGTACGATGAACAACCCGTTGCGCGCGCTGCTTCAAAAGACACCAGGAATTGTCAGAGGTGTGGGATTGGGCATAGTGGCTAAGATGATCGATATCTCCGACAACCTTCGACTCCTCAAGATGCCTGTTACTGCTAACGAGGCAAACAAAGGTCAATGGATTGTCGTGAAGAGAGGAATCTACAAAGGAGATCCAGGACTGGTTGTAGATGTGGACAGATCTGGGTGTGAAGTCCTCCTGGTTCCTCGTCGAAGCCTTCAAGACCACCTCTCAACGACGCGAACCCGAAAACGCAAAGCGACCCAAGAGATCCCTCCGGCCACCCTGTACGATGGTTATCCACATGGTCTCCTGAGAAAGAAACTGGACTGGCACTCGATATCGCAGAATGTATTCGACATACCCTTCAAACACTACCTCGAGTTCCGAGCAAGCAATCATCCAGATGTAGATCGTGGACACATGCCCCGGCCTTCCGAATGGAAATTTCGCATAGGGGACCGAGTGGTTATCGTGTCAGAGAATCGTGGAGGAAGTGTCATCGAGACAGGAAATACATACGGCGTAGAAGTCGCGCGGGATATGAGCCCGTATGAACTTATCCCGTTTGACTGGGATACCGCGCTGATCCCGTGGCACAACGTGCGGAAGTGTGTTAGCGAGGGGGATTTTGTGGTAACCACAGCCTTGCATGATTTCAGCCAGTCGGGTTGGGTCACCGCTGTCGACGGAGAGACATGTGACATTTGTTCGTATCTGTCTTCAGAGGATATCAAGGTATGCAGATTCCTCTTTCTTGATGGAGCTCTGTTACTGATGTATGAACTGGAAATAAGACGTGGAGAATACATGTAAATCTGGTGGAAGTAACGACGGCGCCATGGACACGCAGCTCGGGTAAGGGACACCTGCAAGTGGCCGGTCCTTCAAGACAGGGAGAGGATGTGCATCCCTGGTGTGGAGTGGATGTGGTCGTCGTCTCTAAGGGCCCATACAAGCAGGCACAAGGAAAGATACTGGCCGTTTTCGGGGAGCCTTCCTCAGAGATGGAGGGGGTAGAAATTGGCCTGGATCTCCAATTCTTGACATACAATCCTGCCTCGCCCTTTCAACGAAAACGGTTTCGATATTCAGATGTCTTAGAATCCAGGTTCGTGTCATGTTTATCGTCTAGCTATTGCTGGCTTACAAAAAAAACACTAATAGTACACACAAGGAGCTCATGCTCTTCCGAAACCCGGGTGAAGGCTTCATCAGAACATCACCACCTGTCCCCAAACCCAACGAAAGAGAGAGCAGTGTAACCACGACAGCGGCGATGGCCGCGGCCTCTGTACCAACATCACCACAAACGGGAGGAACGACTCCAATGTGGGACCGCGAGATGACAGTCGAAAAAATGGATTCGTCAGCCTGGGATCCTGACTCGCAGTTGCCTGACCACTGCCTTCTAAACCCGTTGCTGGTGGATCTCGAGGTTCAAGCTTATGTCAAGGGGGGGAACTGGCCGAATGGGAAACAAATGCCGGTTTGGATTGTTGATAAGCTCTCTGGAGGTGTAGAACTTCGAGGGCGGCGGACGCGAACAGAGTGGCTGACCCTGGAGCCGGGGTGGGTGACAGTGAAGGTACCCTCAGCGAAGTTAGATAACAGTCTCCTTGTGATCATCAAAGGGTCTCACAGTGGTAAATTCGCCCGCCGCATTCACCATCTCGACAACCACAAGGGACCCTATGCATTGGAGGTGGCGATCGTGACGAGAGTGTCGGGTGCTGGGGACCGGCTAACAGGAGAGGTTTTGACACTCGACCTTGACCACTTTGCAATCGTCGATAAAGAAACGGAGAAAGAAAAGGCTGCAAAGAATGCGTTAATGCAGGAGCTACGTTTGCCGTGGAAGACCCGATAGCTAGGGGCCTAATACATTCATAATATATGATCCTATAGCAAATACACTGTCCATGCAGTTCCGTTGTTTGTACGCTTCCGCTGTTTGTCTATTTTTTTTTCTTGGTGGACGTGCCTCTTCCTCTCTTCCCCTCTCCTCTCCATCTTTCCCTTGTCCTTTTTGTAATCTGCTCTTACTGTTGATACCGGTATACTAGATGTTGAACAGGCATGTACAGATAATCTTTTATGTCCACCTGCCGGAGGTTTTTCTTGGTCAACCCCTTGGGCTCGGAAAATAACGGACAATAACTTTATTTCAAACGATCCACAATCATTTTTAGATCTATCCGCCTCCATTAATCGGGCTGTGGCTTGTCACATAAAAAGGTATGTCCATGTCTGTCCTCCTCCTCTGTTCATTGTACGCCCTCCTGAAAATGAACATGGACACAGGTTTTTCCTTCCCCCCCGATTTTGGATCTCAGGCAGGTGCGCAGACTAGGTACGACATCTTAAGTCCTTTTTTTCTCCTTTCTGGATGTTAACATCAACTGCCAGTCATGGGTACCATCATGGGATGCCACAGACTCCGCATGTCCCCAGCCAAATGGCATCTAGGTAAGATTTTTGGTTTCGAAGTCTCGACAGCCTGACAAACTGCCCCTTGCAGCTCCCCGAACCCTTTTCAAGCCACGCCGCAGACCCAACATGGAAACCCTCCAACAGCGGCACCGCAAAACGAGACCGCCCTTGAGACCGCGATGCTCAAACGGCGCATTGCTCAGCTTGAGGCTGAGAAAACCCCGAAACCGAAACGCCAAAAAGACGAGTAAGTCGTCAGATTCTTGATTGGACGGCCTAACCACCTTCTCGTTTCAGCGTGAAAAACACCGGGCGGTTGTTCATGCGCCTGGTCGATTTATTCGCCAGCCCTAAGGACCTTATAACGGCGTTGGATGATCATGCCATTCTGGCGGACAGGGCGCGAACAGAAGGCGGAAGTGCTGTCGATGACTTGGCAAAGTACGTGTCGATTTATTCCTAGATGTCCTTACTAACTTTATTCATGTCTTACAGGTATAACCGCCTGTACCATTCAGGGATGCTAATGTTGAAGAAGGTTCCACGTCTCCAACAACTCATGGCTCTTGAGGCAGAGGATGCCGACCAACAGCTGCAAAATTTTTGCACTAGGGTACGCCTGACATGGTTCGGTGTACTGTTACTGACGCCTTGTTGTGTACACAGCTCGCAGAGGGCGGGGGACGAGCACGCTCAGACGACTTTAATCTCATCAGGGATCAGCTTGTCGACTGGATCGATGAGCTCTGGGAGGTTCCACGACAGCACAAGATCAAACGGGGATCACGCGTGAATCGAGGGTTGGCCAACGATGTAATCGGCCGGCTGTTGTGTCCTTTCGAATTGAATTGGGACGATCCGACGTGAGTAATCTCCTGTTACAAAATGTATAGAGCTGACTCAGCTGAGAGGTGCATTTGCTAGTGTCCGCATGGAGATTCGAAACGGCCTAGAAGACATATCAGATGAATTTTACCCTAGGGTATTGTATGCAGGACATGACGGACCACCTGCCGGCGGTTGTCTCGAGGATGGTTATCTGAAGAGCAGATTGCTTGTATTGGTAAGTTCCATGATACTCCTCCTTCGGTGGCACCTGATCAGAGGTATACTAGACATACATGGCCATATTCACGTCGCCGTCTTCCACCGAGACATTGGGGAACGAAGGGAATGCCGATGAACCCATAGCCAGAAAGATGGGAGGCTCAAACCGCAAGACAACCAGATCGACGAACGCGGCTCTAATGAACATGGATGGCAAGGTGACGCCGCGTTCTATTGCATATGCCGTCATTGTGGTGGGTTTTTATGACTTATTTCAAAAGGCAGTCACGAAACTCATTTCTCGACGACAGCTTTTGCTCAATTTAACAACTGTCTCACAATGGACTGAACATCACAACGGAGTCAGTTATCAAGAGGTGTACGACCACATCGTTTATTTTTTCGAGGGCCCACAGACCCCCGCCACACGCGAGAGGGCTGACGACCTGCTCAAGTGGTGGAATATGTGCGTGTTCTGTAACCTTCTTATTTCATCTTTTTGATCTTCCTACCCCGCAGGACTGTATTCCCTAACCACAGATCAACGACGTCTCGTAATGGAAAGGCTTCCAAAGCTCGTGCAAAGCTCGAGGCAGCCCGCGCCAACAAGGAGAATGCCTGGCCTCATCACTAGTAGGAAATGGTATAGGTTATTTGGTTTATTTGGTTGAAATTAAGATATTGCGATATTGTTTTATTAAATATAATCAATTATTTGACCCTTATCTGAATGATCACGTGTATTTCCTGAGTTCTAATGGAGGCCCGATTGGGAATTACATCCGAGGTACACCGATTTGACCTTGGAAGGTGATATCGGAACGATGAAGGAATATATGCCTCGGAAGGATATATCATGCCATATATTGTCTTGGAGGACGTACACAAGCATATGGGACACTGCCGGTCCTACGAAAGCATATGGGACGCCGCCGGTACTATACATACTACAGTATCTGTAGATCATATGATGGTGTCGCGGGTCGACATATATGATCATATATAGCCCCCACAGTAGGTTCTGCAGTATTTTACGACCATACATGAAATACACCCCCTTATATGGAAATACGAGGCTATATATTCCCCTATAGAAAATTGAGCCGTTTACTGATGTGAGTTTCCCTCCTTTATTTGCCACACAAATTTCTGACCGATTATTTCCAAATTCGAAAATCAAGGACCAGCAGATGGTGGCCTACCAGATCCTGTACGTTCGACTTGGTTTCTATGCGGTTGTCTGTTGTACTAACAGCTTTATTCTTTGCTTAGCGGGTAAGGACGCTTTCATCGGGGAGTGGACTCCACCGACAGAGACTACATATCCGTTCGACTATTCAAATCCGTCGGGTTCATTGGTAGGCGGTTCGCGTTAATCGAGGATGGACATTTTTCAATGGAAGGGACCAGTGGATCATCTGTGTAGGACCCCGAGTATATGAATAATTAACGTTAAACATTGTCCTTGATCACAGCTTTCGTTCTAGCTCAAAAAGAAAAAGAAAAAGAAAAATAGGTAAGAAAAAGCCTTGGACGCATTTGTGGGCAAGAGTCTAAGATTGAAAAATCGAACGCGCACGACGCACCGCCGTGTGTATCCAAGTTGGTCTGAGTCGGCAAGTGCTATCTCACTACCCCGTTTCTTGAGGTTTAATAGGGATCAAATTTAAGGTTACAATATGTGATCATGGCCTCACTGGTGTCTAGTAAGCATCGTTGGCTTGCCTGAGCGCGCTGCAGGGCTTGCGGGCCATATGCTCACAGCTCAGTGACTGTTGGGATATCTGGGTTTTATGGGCCGCTGGGAAACACTTTCCAGCTTGAAATCCTTTACTCCGTTTTCGAATAACGGGCTTGTAGAAGCATGTATCCTCCGCCGACCGTTTATGATTGGAAGAGCCTGTATCACAATTGACCACGGGTTATGTTCAATGACTCATATTGTGTGTGCTCGGGTACAATAAAACAGGTGTATCCTGAACACGTTGTGATGTTCGTGCCAATGCTCATCGAGATAAGAACTCTGAGAGCAGACGATTTCTTTTGTGTTTCAGATTGATCCAGGAACTTGAACGAGGAAAGCTTTGAGATTTGTTTGAGATAGTAGTACTATCTCCCACTGGCCACCATCTGTCTACCGTTCCAAGTCCGCTTCCAACTTCGGAAGATGCAGCGCAAGAGTGAGTCAGTGATATGACGAGGTACACATGGACATCGAAAATTTTACCCAGAAAAAAAAAAATCTGTCAAAGAGCAATTAGATCTAGGGTCCACCGCGTTCCAATGTTGGCCACCTTCCCCAGTGAGGGTGGCGCCTTCTGCTTAAGTCATCCTTTCAGACCAATTCGTTCTTTCTGCCTTTCCAAAGGAACAAGGAACAAGAAACATACTTGTACATAATCTGGTCAGATCTCGCCTTCGCGAGGATCTTTCTGTTGAAACGAACGTCTACATCGATAAGCGCCCATACTGACGGCATCGACGGGTTCGTTTTCGTTAAGCGTGCCAAGTTGATTAGTCGTGAGCCATTTGTCATCAATTATTACACTTCATGCATCATGCCCTGGCACCCGCTGTGTTTGTCTTCTTTTTCTCTCGGTGATTGACGTGATTAGAGCTGGGTATCGGATCCCTTCAAAGTCCATTTTCCCGTTATTGAGAACTATACAGATTAACATCATCATGAGACGGCTGGCTGCTTTAATCGTGCAATGTCCCAATAATAACATGGTGTTGGCAAGCAAAACGACATTAAGTACTGTTTTTTTCCAAGTTTTTTTCACCCACTGTGGCCGGTTGGCCACTGTTATTGAAACTTCTTTGACTAGGTCCTTACTCGGGGAATGATCGACTTGATTGCTCGATGTGCCTGAGTAACCAGAAATAAACCCTGGGTAAAACTGATGTTTACAATGCACCCTCATCCTAGCAATACTTGTCAAACGGCATATTAGGGGGGTCCATGGTCTGTCCAAAACCATCCATGGAGACCGAACTATGCTGCTACGGACAAGGAAAATGTCATTGTTGAACCAGGACGTTCACAACTCAAGTTACTGGTCGCTAATTTGGAGATTAAGTGAGAAGTTAAACATTGAACGCGAAGTTCATTAAAAATTATTCAACCCAGAATATAGCCTCTTATTCCACAAACCTGCAGCTACGAATTCAAGTCATTTATTGAAGAAGCTCTTTCAAGTCCCTTTGTTTCGATGAAGCCTGAAATTCCGCGGCATTCACACTGGCAGGGTTTAAGTTTCTGATCTACGATTTGACTCTACTTCAGATCTGCTCTGCACACACACAAGTTGTGATAAATGGATTCTACGTAAAATAAGGTCATAGCCTTTACTATTTACTGGTTTATTGAGTTCAACTTTGAAAAAATCAAAATGGTTTTGTGAAATCGCCGATTGAATGTTTCCATTGTGAGGTATAAATACCAGTAGACTTGTATCGAAATATGCCAGCTTCACGTACCCCCCAAATTCTGCACATCGAACAAATTTTCAACTGGTTTATCCATGGCATACGCACCTCCTACTCCTGACGCCGTCGGTTACTTAAACCCCAACTCACAACAACTCCAAGTTATTTATCTGCTTTTCTTCTTCCCAAGCTGTCTACTGACATCGTAGTCATCACTTTACAGGTCGGAAGGACTGTCGAACTCCTCTGTCCCATTGAAGGGACCATTCAAGATGCCAATGGTCAAAGAGTCGCTCGAACTCTCCCAGCTGGTACCAGAGTCATTATCAGCAACATCAGGCACAGACCTTGGGAGCTCACACGCTACGTGAGCCTCTCCCTCCTCTTTTTTTCTCTCAACTGACTCGTATTGCAAACAGGCACTCCAGGGCGCTACACCCCAAGGGTTTGACCTTCTGTACGAGCTGAAGATGTCTCCACAGGGTGTAACGTTCAACGGCTATGCCACCACGCCTAATGTCGTCGCAGAGTCTAAGGTTCAGATTCCCCATGCGCATTTACTCGATATATCAGGGAACCCTAAGGCCACGAGGCCATGGGTGGTGAGTTAATTTATTGCCTTGCGAAGATAAAGCGAAGTGATCTGATGTGCTGGTCTACTACTTCGCAGATTGGGGAGGTCGGCTTTGTTGACCGTGTCATTGAGTATACGGATCTCCGTGATCGCTCGAGGAAGAGCATTTTTATAGGGCAGGCCGTCAGGATTGCATCTCCAGTATTGACCGAATCGGTACGTGCTCACATATTCGTTCCCACAGAAGCTTGGCAGGCCTTCGATCTAAATTCATAATTCATTTAGGGAAGGGCGACAACGATCCAAAATCCAGCCCAGCTTTTCATGGCCGGAAGGGCCACTTATTGCTTCGCGAAAGCGAATAGGATCAGGATACAATGCGATTGGTTCTCAAACCACTTGCACCTTTCTGCCGTATTCCGACCAGTCTGAATAAGTACAATACTGGTGTGAGGCGGTGAGGACTTGGGGAAGCGGAGATTTACAGGCCTGAAGCTGAAGCTCGAATATTTGAATAGTGACATCTAAATTGGTCTACGAGTTAGAACGAATACTTTCCGAATCATGTTGATAATCTCAAGAAAATCTGATGAATGAAATTAAAACGAATATTGATTGAATATTGAATATTTGAATTTAAGTCCCGATTTAGTCTTATATATTATGAAATTTGAGATAAATAACAATTATGTAATTAATTAATATATTCCCACCGACTCCAGCTCAGTTTGGTGACACCAACTTGAACTTGACCAAAACCATATCATTGAAAACCCGGTGGATACCCGTCTCAACGGTTCGTAAGAACGCAGGGATTGCGAATGGAAAGCGAGATGGCCAGTTCTTCCTCAACACATGAAGTAGCTGACGTTCTTCCTTTTATTAGGCTCACCTTCCGAAGGTTTCTTTCAGTTATGTTGCCGGAGACAGCGACTTCGATGTGACAGAGCGCTATGCGTTTTGGGATTCTCCCAACACCATTAGCTGGTTCAAGTCGTGTGGATATACGCTCTATCATCGTCCGGAACCTGACAGCCCCGAAACATGCCCAGCGCTCCCATTTGAGCCCTATACTGACATTCAGTATCCATACGCCAAATATGACGCGGAAAGTGCCAGCCAGGAGGAGCGGCTGCGTGCTATTGATCGAACTGTGGGTCATCTTTTCATGTTACATCTCCTGCTTGCGTACCTGAATGCTTTTTCATAGGGTAAAGTTGCCTTTGCTCAAGATTCACTCGGCCGACATGTGGTTATGAAACTGGTTAGGGCTGAAACGGATGAATTACGCATTCTCCGATTCCTTAGCAAGCAGAGTCATGATACACTGAGAGAGAATTGCGTGATACCAGTCCTCGATCTCCTACCTATTGAGGGGTTCTGGTTTGTAGTCATGCCACGGTGAGCACAACCTGTCCATTTAGTGCTTCCGACTTGTTCACTGGACCTCCGTAGATGGGGGTGCATTGTTCATCTTCCACAACCCGGTCAGTTACACGAAGTGATTACTATGATGCATTCAATTCTCAAGGTAAGTCTCAACGTTGATTTTCTCAATACACCCTCCTCTCAGACAGAATCCAAGGGGTTGGTGTTTCTGCACGCAAATGGTATCGCCCACCATGTACGTATCATTGTTTCCTTGATTCCACAGCTTCTCATCATGTCCAAGGATATCATGTTACGCAATGTTCTGGTCGATCACTTCACGGACATGTGGCAGCTATTCAACGGAAACAGCACTCGAGGAGAATTACGATCAAATGGTCGTCTTCTCTACGCCTTGTTCGATTTTGATCACTCTGTACTCCTCCCCCCTGGAGTGAAGAAGGGAGAACTCCGACTTCCATACTGGAGATCATGGGGAAATTTTAACAGGACAAACGACACCACTACTGGCGAATTTGACTACGATCCATTCATCCTCGATGTTGGCATGTTGGGCGTTGAATTCTGTGATTTTTTTCAGGTCTGCAATCATTTTGTTTTGTTGTAATGATATATAGTTGGCTGATCAGGCGCTATATCCCAGCATTTAACACCAATCTTTCCCAGGCTGGCGCCTCTCCTAGACATGATGACCACCCGAGATCTCGAACGCCGATTCACGGCCGCCCAGGCCCTCCAATTTCTGGAGGACTCAATGACCGAGTTAACTCACTCCCAATCAATGGCATATATCTCAATACTCGAAACCAACGCCTTCTACTTTGAATATGATCGCTGGCGCGATCTTCGTCCCGAATTTGTGGAAAAATGGAAACATTATAAGGAACCACCTGTCCCATGGACGACGCTCGCACTTCGCAGACTGTGCTGGAGGCCGTACTTTATCCACACTGTCCCGTGGACTCGATGGTTTTTCTCCCGGTTATTCTCCGCCCCACGGACTCTCCTCTCATGGCTCTGGCCTTCGCGCAAGATTTGTATTTAGATTGAATTCTTCGATACCCTGTTTTCGTTGCAACATGTTTCTCCCCTGCTCTGTAATCACTACTATCCACCGAATATCCTCCCTCTCTCCGTTTTCAACATATAAACATATAAACATGTCTGAATGATCATGAAGCTGATATGAGTCTTGACTTTTCCCACCGTCACCGTTGACGTTGAACCACATCAACGCTTTTGGGATCGAAACCGAGAACCTCAAATACCAGCCATACCGCAAGCAAATTACATGGAAACTAACGTAACACATCTGTCATTCCACCACTAAAGTAGCTGATGTACCTCCCAGACTTGCCTTCCAAAAGTAACTTTCGAATTGGTCGCTGGCAACACCAACTTTGACCTAGAGGAACGCCTTGCCTTTTGGGATTCTCCCGACACCATTAGCTGGTTCAAATCTCATGGATATACACTCTATCATCGGCTCAAATCAGATAGCCCTGAAACGTTTCCAGCACTCCCATTTGAACCCTACCAGCCTCCAGAAGTACACTACCCATACGCCCAATACGACGCAGAAAGTTCCAGGGAGGATAAACGACTTCGATCTTTTGATAGAACTGTGGGTAATACTCCTCAGACGGCTTTTCATACACTCCTTCCTCACGCAAATAATCTCTCGCAGGGCAAAGTTGCATTTGCACAGGATGAACTCGGGCGACATGTGGTTATCAAATTGGTCAGAGCTGAGACGGATGAATTCCGCATCCTGCAGTTCCTTAGCAGGCAGAGTATGGACACTCTCAGAGAGAACTGTGTCATGCCAGTCCTAGATTTACTACCCATTGACGGGTTCTGGTTTGCGGTCATGCCACGGTAGGTTTAACAGATCCATTCAGTGTCTCGCTCCCGACTTACTAAGTTACTTGTTCCCTGGATATAGATGGGGATCCTTGATTTGGTATCCAGCGCCACGTCAGCTACATGAAATAGTTACTGTGATGCACTCGATTCTCAAGGTACGCCCCAGCGTCGAAACCCTGTAGACACCGTCCTCTAAAACAATACATCAAGGGGTTGGTGTTCCTCCACGAGAATGGTATCGCACACCATGTACGTCTTGTTCAACTTCCTTGACTCCACGGGACTCTCATCAGATCCAAGGATCTCGTAATGCAGAACGTCTTGGTAGATCACTTTACGGACATGGGACCAATAATTCTTAGGAACAACACTCGAGCAGAACTACGATCAAATGGTCGTCTTCGCTATGCCTTGTTCGATTTTGATCACTCTGTCCTCCTCCCACCAGGCGCGAAGAAGGGAGAATTCCGACTTCCCTACTGGAGGTCTTGGGGTTCTTTCAACAAGACACTGGACACCGCTTCCGGCGAGTTTGATTATGACCCGTTTGTCCTTGATGTAGGCATGCTGGGCGTTGAATTTTGTGATTATTTTCAGGTGTGCTAGTCGTTTCACTCTCGTGCTGGGAATGTGAGGTTGAAAAGGCGTACGTTGCAGCATCTAACAGATAGATTCCCAATGCTGGCTCCTCTTCTCGACATGATGACAACACACGATCTTCAACGTCGATTCACAGCTTCTCAGGCCCTCCACTTCCTGGAAGAAGCGACGTCCGAGTTTAATCATGATTATCAACCGAGGAATGGTGTCAATATTCTCCAAACAGACTCCTACTATTTTGAATATGACCGTTGGGGGTATTTGCGTCCCGAATTTGTGGAGAAATGGAAACACTACAAGGAGACGCCGGCTCCCTGGACAACGCTCGCGCTTCGCACAATTTGCCGCCGAAGATACTTTGTCCACACCGTTCCGTGGATTCGTAGGTTTTTCTTTCGGGTGTTCAGCGCCCCTCGTGCCCTCCTGTCATGGTTTTTGCCTTCGCAACGACAAGCTTTGCTTTTAGATTGATTTTTAGATACCCAATGTCCTTATTGCTCTGTAATCGCTACTGGCTTTCGAACTT
This sequence comes from Psilocybe tampanensis, assembly GCA_019904355.1. NCBI lineage: Eukaryota > Fungi > Basidiomycota > Agaricomycetes > Agaricales > Agrocybaceae > Psilocybe > Psilocybe tampanensis. Next base: position 19,631 of record JAHXRV010004767.1, read on the forward strand.
GTTCCAGGTGACGTTCAGGTCGTTCGTGCGCATGGAATGGATGTGAGAAATGTTCTAGTGGCTCATTTTGGAGCTGAGAAGGCGCATGAGATCGCTCACCAGTAAAATGATTCCTGAGGCCTGGAGCCCGACAGGCCGACTCCTACCAACCCTCCATGTATGACCATCACGGTTACGTATGTAAAATGGTACAATTTGTGGACAGCGCACGGATAAAATTATATTAAGCAAGGGTCATATCTGAATCACAATATGATATAAGAGTTATAGAAACTGTTGAGAAAGTAAGGAATGAAACAATTGATATCAAGGATAGGATGGAATAAAGTACGCTACACCTAGTATGACGCAGTGCTGGTGGATGGGGCGTAAGGATCAGATACGAGTTTTCCGTTTCTCTTCTTGGTCTTGGTCTTCTTTGCGGCAGCGCGCGACTTGACCTTCTTGGATTTGGGAGTTCTATCCGTCAAAAACATCAAGTATTCGACCAGTTCATCCCGGAGGGTCTCCAACTTGTTGCGAATATCTTCTGTTGTGAGCTCCGCGCCACAGTCTACACATTGGCACGCATTGCGTTTCGAACGCACCGACCCCAGACATGACGCCATTAGTTCAATATCCCGCTGCATGCTCTGCGTTCGGATTCTGGCCACATATTCTGCGAAATAGGACTCTCCAGGCTTCTCCCCAGGTGCTCTGTACTTTTCGATGGCTCGGTCAAAGTAGAATGTTCCCTCGGCCTCGAAAGTGTCAAAGGGAAGACGGGATATAACAGCGTAGGCATTAAAGACGTTGTTGTAATTTGGGACCTGTTTGGTAGCTAGCACGTTGGCGATAGCTTGTTCGATGTTGGTCAACGGCATGGTAAAGACGAGGGTAGAGATTTGGTGGGGATGGGACAACTGCCATTAGATGATAGAAACCGACACTCTTATAGGCAAATAGTGTGAGTCGTCGACGGACAATGCGTCTCAAACCTCAAGGCCTCAAAGCGCATGGCCCCACAAGGGCACCGTTTTCAGTGGCAAACCAGCAAGCAACGCCGCTAGCATTGACACAACAAAGCTCATCAATTAAGCGGGCCAAGACAGACGCATTGGCGACTACTTGAAGCTCAACGCACTCGAACTTTAATTGTATAAGTATCCCCTTGACTATGTAGTGAGTCGCATTGGCAGGAAAAGGTGAAGAATTTAGAAAGCCTATTATCAGTGGTGAACGGAGCAACGCATCCAAGGCTCCTATGGCGATCGGCATTTTCCGACGCTCTTCCCCATCAACGACGACCAGGCATTCATCACGGCCCCGGGCCACAACCTGCAAAAGGACCATCAAGATCAGGGGGCTGTTCCAGACAAGACAAGGACTCCGAAACCAGCATGAAGAACGTGATATATTCAAGGGAAGAAAAGCAAATGACAACTACGAGTACCACTGCTTTCCTCCATGACACCGTGTCCAGACTGCGCGAAGGGCGATATCCTTCCCGGAGAGCCAACGGGGAGCTATCCTGAAGGGTTCCAGAATGCCTATTTCGCCCCGTCGCCAACGGGGAGCTCGAAACGAGCGGTGCTCTACTTGACCGACGCGTTTGGCTTGCCGTTGAAAAATTGCAGGATAATGGCGGATGAGCTGGCGAGGCGATTGGAGTGCGATGTCTGGATACCGGATTACTTCCAAGGTGAGTATTACCTCTGACGTTATGCTGTACTTTTGGTTCCAACCTGAGAACTTCAGGGAGGCCGTTATTCCCGGTCGAAGACATGGTCATCCCAGATAGAGCTGGAATCAAAGTGACAGCATGGGACTGGTTCAAGTTCCTATTCATTCTCATACCTCGGATCCCTGCGATCATCAGTAACAGAACATCCGTTGTTGACAAGCGTCTGGAAGCGGTGAGTTCTGTGTCTCCGAGGATTCTAGACTTTTATCCTCATCAGACTCATCTTGCAGTTCTTTGCGTTGTTGAAGGAGAAGAAAAATTATGAAAAAATAGGAGCGGTCGGGTACGTTGCAACTCTAACTCTAGTAACCCTTTTCTTGTTCACGCCGCTGGTCTTTTAGGTATTGCTATGGCGGGGCTACCTGCGTTCGTTTGGGATCGACAGACTTCGTGGACAGTGTCATTATCGCTCATCCTGGGACGTTTACTCTCGACCAAGTCAAGGCCATGAAGGTTCCTGCGTCATGGATATGTGCCGAAGGTATATTTTTGCTGAGATATCAGGCTGCCAGTGTTTTCCCTGCTTACAAACTCTAATCCTAGACGATATATTCTTCCCGGATTCTCTTCGACGGAATTCAGAAGCTGTGTTTGCTGCCAGAAAAGACAAGGACAACTTCATAGATTATGAATTTAGGCTCTACCCAGGTATTCTATTCGTAGATCTAAGTAATCACTTTACCTTACATGTTCTAATTTTAGGGACTGCACATGGATTTGCCACCCGTCCGAACCTGAATCTTCCGGAGATAAAAACTGCATATGAGGGTGCTCTTGATCAGGCTGTGAATTGGTTCCAGAGAACCTTACCTATAGAATGAGCCTGCCTCGAATTGAAAGAGTGGCGACGCTCTAATGAATCTTAGGCGTGTAACCATCGACTTATACTATGACAATTAATGAAAACGGCAATTCACGCAGCAATTTGTTCTTAGAGAAATTCATTCTGATCAGACGCCCGTCATGATGACATCGCCAGATTAGTCATAACCATGATGCCGGATCCTCTCCCGCTGTCAACCAGACGTTCCCCACTACAAATAGGCCCATCGTGAAAAGACGAGAAATAATACAGACTCAATTTCCCTATGCCCCCGTGTCCAGATTGTATGAAAGGCGAACTTCTTCCCGGCGAACCTACCGGAAAGATTCTCGAGGAATTTCAAGGCGCGTATTACGCACCATCTCCTGTGCCAGGGACGTCAAAACGCGCGATACTGTACTTAACGGACGCATTCGGGTTGCCATTGAAGAATTGCAAAGTCATGGCAGATGAGCTGGCGAGGAGGTTAGAATGCGATGTCTGGATTCCGGATTATTTTAGCGGTGGGTCCTTTCACTTGTGCGTCTGTTGAACAACGATTGACTGGATGCATGTCGATGAAGGTCGGCCTATGATGCCTTTAAACTCTATGCTAAAAACACCAGATCGAGCTGGGGCCAAGATGTCTGCTCTGGACTGGGTCAAGTTTGTGTTTGTGATGGCTCCTAGAATCCCCATCATGATCAGCAACCGTCCGTCTGTGGTTGATAAGCGCCTACAATCAGTACGTTGATCGTGTTCTAAATCAAACATCCGTGAAGTTGTATATGATGAACGATGATCAATTATTTCCCAGTTTATTGGGTTGTTGAAGGAGAAGAAAACATACGAGAAGCTTGGAGCGGTGGGGTACGTCGTCCTTCCTCTCAATGATTTTATGACATAACTTAGTCCTGAAGGTATTGCTATGGAGGATCGACTTGCATTCGACTGGGTTCCACGGGTGCTGTGAATGCAGTTGTTATTGCACACCCTGGATCATTTACACTCGACCAGGTGAAGGAAATCAAAGTCCCGGCGTCGTGGGCATGTGCAGAAGGTAAGATATGTATATGAGATCTTGAAAATCCATAGTGTAAATCTAATGCGATCCACGATTAGAGGATATGTTCTTCCCTGACTCCCTCCGCCGAGACGCTGAAGCGATATTCAAGGCAAGGGAAAATAGAGAAGATTTTGTCGATTACCAATTCAATGTTTACAAAGGTATGTCCTTCCTCTCTGCCATCCTGGAGAATTTGACCAATGCTGTGGAACAGGGACTGCTCATGGCTTCGCAGTGCGCCCCAATCTCAAACTGCCGGACATCGAACAGGCGTATAAAGGCGCTTTTGAACAGACTGTAGAATGGTTCCAGAAAACTCTTGTTGCCTAGTTAGCAGTTATCGTTCCCTATTATTAATCCAGACTCGTTTTTCACAAAAAGGCGAATATTACATAATGGGTCCGGCTCGGCAAACCGAATTTTAGACTCAGATAGGCAGGCCTCAGGGTCGTTCCCTTTCTTTTCCCATGTTCAGTGTAACTGGGAAGGAATGTCAGCTCTTCTCGACCCTGGAAATGGCCTCCCAAGTGTGCATCTGTTACTCAGCAACTTGAACATAAACCCCCTCATTCCCCAAAACCATGTCTTGTCCTGACTGTACCAAAGGCGATTTTCTTCCCGGAGAACCAAAGGGAAGTATCAATTCTGAGTATCAGGGGGCGTACTTTACCTCAGAGTCGGGCGGAGAACCATCGAAGCGGGCGGTCATTCTTCTGACAGACGCTTTCGGGCTTCCGCTGAAGAACTGCAAAATCATTGCAGATGAAATCGCGACGAGATTGGAATGCGATGTGTGGATACCGGACTATTTCAATGGCAAGTCTACCTCAATACCCGCATTACAAGTTGACGTTGTATTTGACTGACATGGACCTATCATACATTGCCTTCAGGAAGACCACTGGTTCCTCTTTCGGTGATGGGGCTGCCCGACAGAGCTGGTGTAAAGATGACCGCCTGGGATTGGACAAAGTTTATAGCTAAGGGACTTCTCTGCGTACCAGCGTTCATCAGCAGCAGACCCTCCGTTGCAGACAAACGAGTGAAATCGGTCCGTTTTTTGTCCTCATATTGTTTTTTCTTCCCATCGATCCTCAACCTGAACTACTGTCCAATAGTTTATTGAATTGATCAAAGAGAAGAAGAAATACGAAAAGATCGGAGCTGTTGGGTAAGTCTGAAATCTCAGATGGCTTCGTGGCAAGACGGGCCAACACTCTTTCCTGTATACAGCTATTGTTATGGTGGTGCGACCTGTGTGCGGTTGGGTGGACAAGATCTAGTGGACAGCGTTGTCATCGCTCACCCAGCGAAATTCCCAATCGACCAGGCCAAAGCCATCAAGATTCCAGCAGCGTGGGTCTGTGCAGAGGGTGAGAGATTATTTCTCAAAGTTCGAAATACGACTGATCTTTTTCAGATGACTTTACCTTCTCGAGGAGTCTTCGTCAAGAGACTGAAGCTGTCTTTGCTGCTCGCAAAGGAAAGGACGACTTTGTGGAATATGAATTCAAGGATTACAAAGGTTCGTCGTTTGATGATTTGACTCGGAGGATACCACTGACAATTGACACGATGTCTCGGAGTAGGAACAGCCCATGGGTTTGCTTCACGTCCTAACACTGCCCTCCCCGAGATAATTGAAGCCCAAAAGGCTGCTCTTGACCAAACGGTTGAATGGTTTAAGAAAACGGCTTGAGGCTTGTCTTCCTTTTGTACTCCAAGTCCACAGAAGGTTACCACGACCTTCGAAATCGTCCCTGATCATAGTTCCTGAAAGACCATATAAATTGTGAAAATGTACATTCCCAAACCTACGACAGCTTATGACTTATTTATTTCGACTCTGACAAGCACAATGTGATTTATACTTTTTTGACTGGGAAAACGACAATTGGTCACGACAGAAATTATGAGTCGGTAATGTTCATGGAATGTTCTAAATAGACGGGAAAGTGAAGACAGACAATGAATGAAAAACCAGATGTTGAATTTGGTCAATTGAGAAGGAAGAGTATAATACGAATCGTACTCCTATGCTCTGGCACGTTTCCCACAGGACGGAATACCTGAATCTGCATTCAAGTAAGTATTTTTGTCTCCACTGACATGCTCCATGTCGATCCCAACGGGGTAGAAGGGTTTTCACAGCGTTCGTGTATCGTTTCCGTCACGCCATTTGGCAAACTTCTGCAGAACAGCAGGCGTGATTTGCCTCTTCATGGACTTTGCTGCTGCGACGAATGCGTCTTGTGGAACCTGATCACAACGACGAAGTGTAAATCCTCAGTCAATGAAAAAGGAGACGAAAGAGACAAGGAGGGGAAGACACAGAAACTTACGTGAGGTGCGTGCATGTCCTTCTGCATGGTAAGAATAGCCGCTTCTTGGCACAGCGATGTAATTTCAGCTCCAGAACAACCTTCCGTCTGTTTGATTTTTCGTCATTAGTGAATACCTTTGGGAAAAGGAAGACAACGGGGAATGGCATTTTGGGGGTCCGATAAGATAACAGACTTACGAGATTCGCGATGGCTCCGACGTCAACGTCTGGGCCCACAGTCATCGTCCTCATCCTGATACGCAGAATGTCTTCCCTTCCTTCTTTGTCTGGAGGTCCAACGAATAGAATCCTGTCAAGTCGACCGGGTCTCATAAGTGCCGTGTCCTAAAACAAAGTGTTATTGGGAAACACCGCCGAAAAGGCGACAGATAAGGGCTCTTACGATAGACTCAGGTCTGTTTGTCGCCGCCACTACCGTAACACCGGTGAGTTCTTGCACACCATCCATCTCGTTTAACAAACTCGTCAGGACGCCCTCGTGTGAGGAACCTTGATCAGTGTCAGAGGACGTTCTTGAAGTTGCCAATGCATCTATTTCATCCTGTTCTTGGATGAGGCGTCCGAACCATAAACGAGGCGCATGTCCGAACAACACTTACAAAGAAAATAATGGAAGGTGACGCAGCCCTGGCCTTTCGGAAAATCTCACGCACGGCGCGTTCAGATTCCCCTACGAACTTGTTCAACAGCTAAATAAAGATGCAGAATCACAGTCTCAGAAAGCTCCATTCCATTCAAACGACAAACCGAACAACAAAACGCACCTCAGGGCCTTTGACAGCCACGAAATTCACCCCACTTTCAAAAGCACAAGCACGCGCGAGAACAGTTTTGCTGCATCCAGGAGGGCCATAGAGTAAAATTCCCTTTGGAGGTTTCACACCGAGTCGCTTGAAGGCCTCTGGATGGAGAAGAGGCCATTCGATCGTTTCCTTCAGTTTCTGGATGACCGAAGCTTGACCGCCGATGTCAGAGAATCGCACAGGTGGCGTCTCGAGGAAAATCGAGCGCATCGCGGAGGGGCGAATGGATGGCATTGCTTCCACCAGGTGCTCGAGTTTGAGGCGGAGTGATTGGGGGTCTATCGTTGTTGTTGACGCTTGGGCGTCCCCTGAAGAAATCCAGCGTTTGATGGCTAGAGTACCTGCCTCGCGCACGACAGCACTGATGTCGGCACCGACGTATCCGTGCATCCTTCCTGCCAGAGCGTAGAGAGCATCTCGTGATATATCATGTGGAGTCTTGGCCAAAATGACATTGAGGATAGCGAAACGAGCGTCAGTATCAGGGATGCCTGAAGAAGGTAAAGTGTTAGGTGTGAAATGAATTCATATGAGAAACAGATGCCTGACCTATTTCAATCTCCCTATCGAACCTGCCTGGACGGCGTAGAGCTGGATCAATAGCGTTAGGCCTGTTGGTTGTTCCAATGACGACCACTCGATCGTGACTGCCATCCCCTTCATCCTCCATGCCATCCAAGATAGTGAGTAGTGTTGCCACCACCCTCTTTTCGACTTCTCCCCCGGCCCCTTCCTCCCTTCGGGGAACAAGCGCGTCGACCTCATCCAAAACCACGATACATGGACTTTTCTCGCGGGCTTGTTTGAAGACGTCGCGGAGTTTGGATTCTGTTTCGCCATGATAGGCGGAAGAGAGTTCTGGACCGTTGATCACGAGCACAGATGAACTGGTGGAAGCAGCAATAGCACGGGCTAAATGGGTCTTTCCTGTCCCAGGTGGGCCGTGCAGCAGTATACCTCGAGGAGGCTTTAGGCCTGTGGGTGTGCATTGTGAAATCAACGCAAATAAGCGAAAGGTGTTTAGTTTGTATTCTTAGTATGGAATGAAACGAATGAAATGAGAAAACCACATACCAAAATACCGAAACAACTCCGGCCGGCTCAGAGGGATCTCCAACAGATCGCGAATGGTTTCAATCTGTTTGTTAAGGCCACCCACGGATGAGTAAGCCTCGTTAAGGGACTTGTGTTCCAGTATCTCAACATCGCCCTGTAATTGGAAGCACATGCTCTGTCATGAGAACGTCAGGTGGCGAACACAATCAGGCTGTCTTACCTTATGTGAAGGATCTTCCTCTGTGGGGACTTCATCCTGTATGGTGACGAGGGAATCCCAAGATACCGACCAGAGTTCAAGTGGAGCATCGACTGTCAAATTCTTGAATTCTTGGACAAGCTTTTCATTGGCCCCTTCCGGTTCGACTTTCGCAGAGGATTTACGGGTGATAGAATGGATGGCAAATCGCCGGGACTGTCCTTCATAAGTGTACTCGATAATCTGATCGTTTGTGATGTGTTTCAAGTCCACTGCAGAGAGAATTAGATCCAAAAAACACGAGTCAGAGAAATTGTAGTTTGTTCTCACCAAGTAATTCGCGCAGAGCCAGGCAAAGCCAATCATGTTTTTGGTCCTTCGATGAGGATGCAGAGGGACCGCTTGGCCTGGGACTGTTATCTTTAGACAGAATTTCCCTCAAGCGTATGGAACCAGCTTCTTGAACGTGTCTAAGTGACGGTACGCCAGGTGGAAGCTTCGCAGCAGTTTGCCCAGATAGGGGGAATATTCGAACACGTTGCCCAGCCACAAGGCCGGCCGTCAGGAGGAATGAGGTCGAAAGCAGAAGACCTGGGCGGTAAATAAATTTGGATCAAAATCAAACCAATAAGATTTCGACGTCGACCGCCCATGGGCAAAAAACTGAACTTACTGTCCATCGGTAAGTCCAGGGACGGCCACACGACACCCACGACATATTTCTAACGAAAAAAAGGGCTGTAAGAACGTGAAGTTATTGAAGTCACATTTACCCAGGACGATATTTTGGAAAATAGGAAGACCAACCTTCCTGGAACCAGTTTCGTCCGCACTGGATATGGCAATTGTATCCCCGGTGCACAGTTTAGTCGACTTCAGCAAATCAGAATTGAAGATAACGCGCCGCGCGGCACGGGGGACGTATTCAATCCCCTCTGTCACCTCGACTTTGAATGTTTTTGAGAGAACGGCAGACATGGTCTTTTCCGGAATTAAGAGAGAGTCCGAAGCCAGAGAAAATGTGCAGTATTGAAGCCCAGCTGACCAGAAAAGAGGTCTTCTTTGAAGTGATAAACGTAGACCTAAGATGCGCCACCGAGTCAATTCTGTGAACCTGACTGTGGAAGCTGTGAGGAGATTGAAGTCACAGGGACGCACAGTGATCAAGGCAAAGTCTATAATGTTTATACCAGCCACTGAAATAGAGGGAGAATCTAGAAAGTTGATAAGCCAAAAAAATAAATTTTGAACAATTGGAAAGTCTTATCACTTTCAAACTCCGCCGAAGCCACAGCCAACTAACCAGCAACAATCACGCTCGTCACATGGCGTGACAGTCTCCTCCACGAACTTCCCCAACGCCGACAACGACGACGACGAATGCTGGCGACAACCCGTATCTTGTGGCCTCTGACGTTGCTTAATCTATGTTTGACAATTCTAGGGTCGTCTGTCGAAGTATTGGATGAACAATTATCCATAAACTCCTTGCAAGATGGCAAAGTTGCGTCTAAATTCACCTTCAAGACTCTTTTGAAAAACGCGTCGCCCAGAGACCCTAGAACCTTGGATGAACAGGACGAATGTGAGCACAATTTCTGGATATGTTAATATGAAGGTATTGAGCAGCCTTAGTCCAGCATTACACCCTGTTTCCTCTCGCCTTGGGCCAGATACTGCGCGAATATGCTGTCACCGAACTCCACCTGACCCTCAACGCTGGAAAGTGGGATTATGATCGATGGGGATACCCAGAAGAAAAGGGTGTAGGCACAGGCGCTGAACTGTGGGCCTGGATGGGCGATGGTGCCACGAAAACGTGAGTTTGACCCGGCATATCACAATATGTTCCAAAGTTTTTACAAAGTCGTCTGGACCAGGGTAGACGAGCGTTGGAGGGGTCTAAGAAACGCGCTGGCCGGTCTTTTCTGCGCTTCCCTCGGATCCCTGGATGAATTGCGCACGACTTCACCTTCGCGGTCGTTCAGTCCAGAAGGTTCCCTCCCCGATTGGGAGGTTTCCCATAAAATCCGACACGCGTCATTGCCCTCGGAGCATGTGTGCACCGAAAACCTAACGCCCTTCCTTAAACTTCTTCCTTGTAAATCGCTTTCAGGGATCGCAAGTCTCTTGAATCCCCACCGTCTCTTTGACGCCGACTGGCACGGAATGGGTGTACACGTCTCTTGGAGAGAAGGAGAGGGTGTTGAGGTTCGATTGACATTCCAATCAGTTTCTGATCCTCTTCGGTATCGTACAGGAAACAACAGAGGTCGGTAATTCTCCTTCTCTGTATATCTCTCTTATTAAAAGTATATTTAGACTGGGACCTGGTGTCGCTTTTCGATCACACAATTGAGCGGTCTTGCCCGGTCGCGCAGAAAAGCGAAATCATTATCGCTCTGCCTCAGAGCACGGTGTATTCCATCACTCCCGAACCATCTTCGATTCAAGGCAACTCAGCTATTTTTGATGTTTCATCTCGTAAGGACCCTCGCTTAATTTTGGGGTCATCGTCAAACTGAACCCTCTGATCAGTCGACAAGCCAGCAAACGTCAGGATGTCGTGGCCTGACCCTTTCGTGTATCGTACGTCTTCCCATTCCGATAACCCCTGGTGCTTCTAGTTAAACCGCGATTCGTTCATATCTAGCTTTGGAGTATCACTCCGATACGATTCCGTTTTCGGTTAAGCGCACGTTGAGAGGGTCGAGTCAAGCCTGGGGCCAACTCTCGGTTGTCATCGCGAATCACCGACCATATACAGTTCGTACCCTATATCTCGAAACCATGCCCTGGTTACTCCAGTTTTATGTGCACACCCTTGAGACCCGTGTTGACGGTATTCTACGAGGTTCGTTAAATCTTTGCGCACGTCAAGTTAATTTTAAACGTTGATTCAAACTCACTCCCTTGACCGAAAACTTCACAGATGGCATCATCTCTAATCTGACCTATGTCCCCTCTATACCGCATTCTCGGCCGACGACGTTCCAAGCTTTACTTAGTCTTCCACCGAACAGCACCGTTCAGATAACCATGGACGTTACCAAAGCCTTCCTGCGCTATACCGAGCACCCGCCGGATGCTCAAAGGGGCTGGGATCTTCCTCCTGCGATATTCACACCTGTGGAGCTCGCCAAGAACGACTCCTCTTTCTCAATCACAGAAGGTCGTCTTTATACCTCCACCCTTCTAGTCGACCTGGCGACGCCAGATTTCAGTATGCCCTATAACGTGATTATCTTCACTTGTTCTGTTATCGCGTATATTTTTGGCTCTATCTTCAACCTGCTATCGCGAAGGCTGGTGGTGGTTCACGTAGACCAGAGGAAACTCGAGTAGATATTGTATACCCCCTTTAATAGCCGTTAATATCATCGGTGCTAAATTATTCCGCAGAATCATGTAGCTGTCTTGTCCATCAGGGATTTCAGGATTGTGTTGGCCTTTGTCTTTGCATTTGTCGTAGCGACGGTCCGATCGAAACTTGCTTGGGAGGTTGGAGCAAGCCTCAGGCCTCAGGCCTCAGTGCTGAGATTCCGCCGCACCGGTCATCACGATGCCGCTAATCTAATCACCATAACCGTGTAACCTGGTCAGCCACAGGCTTTGTAAGTGAGCACGGAATATGTACGAAATTATCTGATAAACGACCACGTTTTCTGACAGATAAGAGGCGAGAAAAAAAGTATCCGGTTCTCCAGTGTGGTCTCCGAAGTCAACGATACAGGCACGGATCTTGACTCGCTCGCCTTCGAGCAATCGCTATCGCTATCGTCCTATCGCCAATACACTTTCTTTTTCTCTCTGTCTCTTTTTTTTTTCCCTCCTTGTTTATCGTGTACGAAAGCGGAACTCCGGAAATTTTCTACCCCTTTTCTTCTTCCTTCCTTTCATGACGGGAAGATCCTCATCCTTGCGCCTCAGGGAAGACTTGGAGCGATAAACCCCAGCGTTCGCACGACACCGACAAACGGTAACATTTCCTCGACTTGAAGGCTTGAGGAGTTAACTATATCTGGACTACTACATACGTTAGGAGTTGAATGGGGGGAGAGCACTTTATTCATCGTGGGCTGGGTCGTGATAATAGGTCGGTGATCACGATCTTCTCAATCTCTTTCAAAGGGCCGACCAATTTAAAAATGGCCAAGATTTTGGCTCCGTTTGGTGTTGCACCCTGAGTAAAAGTCTGAATGAGTTATCTTACCAACTTAAGTAGCTCGGAAGGAACGGTCCCTGGCGGCAAGGCAATTATTTCATCGAGGCAATTGATTGTCAGAGGCAACCTGGCAATCGTCATCGAAGTCCAGGCTAGATATAAATTCGGCCCCTTTTTCAATACAATTACGCGCATTATCCTTATCAGCTACGGCTGGCTGGGATGATGAAAGGCCGCTTAGCGGATTGTGATTCATTCTTTCATGCTTTTGTAGTCCACCTCTAACCGAATTTACCTCGAAATCCCGTCCTTGATCCTGGCGACGCCATGGAGTGAATTATAGATGGGGCCGTGTCGGAAATCATAAACGTTCAAATGTCAGCAAACGGGCAAAAGTTTGGAGCTATCATACACAGCGAGTCACATGTAGGCATCTTAATCAATTACCATAAACATCGGAACGGAAGACAAGAAAAGTCAAGTCCTGAAGCTGAGGAGACAAAAAAGCGACATGTACACATGTGGATAATCTCACGGCCTTGGTAAGAAGGATGTGATTATTGATGGAGGGTATATGATGGACCAAAGTGTGTTACGCCCAATCTTGGCCGTTAATCCTATCTCGTTGTTGGGGCTTCCCTGATTTGTATAAGTACACACCACCGTCCTGCCGAAAGGGTCGCCAGTCGCCTTTGTTCGTTTCACTATAAGTACACCCCCCTTCGCCTCCTTGTTTCCCCATCCTTCGCTCTTGTGCCCAATACTTCTCAGCCTCCTCGACCTTTAATCTTGGCGACTCCTCATACCACTACTTTCGAACCCAAATGTGCCAACAGATAGCGTATGTTTACCTTCTCTTTCTGTCAAGCTTCACGATGTTTACTCGTCTTCCCGTCCTTCAGAAAGGGAACAAGATGGGCGAAGTGTGGGGTACGTTCTTGAATGTCCCTCAGCATAGGCGTCTTTCAAATCGGAGACTGATATCATTGCGTTCTATTAACAGCACTTCCAACGCCACCTAGTCGTCGCTATTCTCGACTGCAGCAAGCAGTACTGTGAACGGAGCTCCAGCCATCCACGAGAGTGTCGACTACGAACATGTTATAACGTGAGTTCTCTTCTTCTCATCCCACCCAACCTCGACATCTACTCCGGTCGAGCTCGGGCCCACCCCCTTTCCGTTGGGCTTCACGGCCCCTGCGGCGCTTCACGAAGCACTTGGCGCTCTCCGAAATCTAATCTTTTTGTATTTTTTATTATCTCTAATTTCAAATTCTCCACAGAACTTCGGACCTGAGATCCAACGTGATATCGACCTCGTAGACGAGTACTGCTTCGCCTGCCGAGCTGCCCAAGCCAAAGCTGCAGGAGTGAAACTCACATAAAGCATCGTATCATCATTACCAAACTCGTCGTCATCTTCATCAAATTTCAATAGCATCAACGCTGACCGGTGGACCGGTGACGACGGTGCGCGTTAACCATCATCCTCGCGTCGTGACTTGGCGTTCGGACTCCCCATTACTCCCCCCCAGACTCCCTCCACATCGCCCATCATGATTTCTTGTTCTTTGTTCTTGTTCCGTTCTTGTTTCATGATTACGACTTCCAGACATACTAAGTCACCCCGTTTAATTTTTTTGATGATACCAACCCCTCGCAAACCCATCATGTATATTAGAATAATCTCTGCTGCTATCGTATTTCATTCACTGCACCTTGACTGCACCGCACATAAACCCGTTCTTTTGGGTTGACATCTGGACTCATGTCAAAATATTTCTATTCTGCGACAATAACGCATGCCCGGTCGTCACTCTTGGAACACTATTTCACCGCCGGAAAGATGACAACGGTGGAATTTGTGATCTGGTGATCCAGCAGTGATTCTCAACTAACAAGGAGACCACATGTCCCTCCCTTATATTATACAAATGCGTCTATGTGCTGGAGCCTCAACGCACATTGTGCCCGTTGGTAGTCAGCACTCGAGTAGACAGGACAGGGGATATGATTAATCATATCCTGGCGAGCCCAACATTTTTTGGTAAAGGACCTACTGAACACGACGAGTAAAAGCTGTGGCGTTTTAGAAGAGACAGACGCGTTAAAGATAAGCACCAAATGACTGGTGCGTACAATCCTGTACAATCAAGGATGAACGAGGATGAACGCGATACAGAGAAAAGCTTCCCTTAATCAAACGTGGTTCGAAAAAGAAAATCGACCCGAGGTTGCTTGACAAGATTTAAAAATTAGTTAACTTCACGACAGAAACCCTAGGCCTTATGACTGCGACTCCTCAATTTCAAATTCCCAATCGACGCGTTTTGGGACATATGACGGTGTCTTCCCATTTGCTATCGCCACCGCACAGGTACGGTGGCCTTATCTGCGTCGAGAAGAACGGTTAGTTCGTGATAACAGCTGCGCCGTCAAAATCCGCGATTGAGCAGTTAAGGTAGTCGGTTAAGACACCTCTCATCAATCTCCAACACCGCATGCTTCAATGCGGCTTGCTCTGAACCGCGCAACAAATGCTCCTGTGACCAGCAGACATATGTAAAAGAAAGGATGAGAGAATGAGAGATTGGAGACAACTCCAGTCTGGGATGGAAGCTGTTTATCGACCAATGATATCCACCACAACGACGCCAAATGTTTTCGGACAGCGCCGCCACAGTGGTTCAGATGACCTCAAACTTCGGACCCCGCCTTCCGAGTGGCCTACGGAAGAAAGATGGGGAGCAAAGCATCAGACGGAACGTTCTGTTCCGAGTCGCGTGGGCTTTAAAAGACTGTGAGCATAACGGTGGTGGATGGTTCGATGGTCTGGCCTTGTTCAACGTAGCACTTTCGTCCTTCAATCCACCTCCCAAAATGAAACAAGAAAGAACCATAGACGCTTCTCGTACCACTTTGCCTCTTCCACGAAGCGATATGACCATTCCATCCGAAAGCCTACGATCCGATATGCTTCACAACGCTCGCTGGACGTTTCCGTGTTGAGGTTCTCGAACAGAGATTCCCGCAGAAACCAAGAACCCGGACTCAAGTTCAAACAATAGGGTGATTCGAAAAAAGATAATTGACCCCGCGTAAACTCTATTCCATTGAGATGTCTCCTCTAATTCGTCGACTCTACTCAGTGGGCGTGGTTCTTGTGATGCTCTGGGTGTAGCGTCAGTAGGTTCTTGAAATTGCCTCATGACACGTAACGTACTCAAATGCACTACAAAGACACATTAGTTCCGAAAACAAGACCACAAAAAGTGCCAACTCACTGTTGTAGTCGATGGTGTACCCAATGAGGAACAAGCTCCCAATGACAGCCACGATGGGCTTTCCAGACGCGTTCTTGCCGGAGAAATAACGTCCTTTGATGCCGCTAACACGAGCTGTGGCCTCGCCCTTGGGAAGTTTTGAATAGAAGTTGACGAGAGGTCCCAATCCAGCGCCAGATCCACCTGACTATTTTCCGGAGAAAAAAATGTCAAAAAAAAATTGGAAAAAATTGGCAGGAAACGAGGAAGAGAATTCGAAGACGTACCACAAGCTTGGGAGTAGCAATTTTTGGGGGAATCAAACCCCCGAGCTGGCGGCGGACAAGGGATGCGTGCATGGTGAATGTGCTGGTCAACGTTCGGAGTGTGTCGGGGACGAGCACAGTTTGTGTTTGGTCCCGCTTGGACTATCACGTGATGTTCGAATGTTCAAGAGATGTCACAGTCACATCAGTGACCATGGTCAATCCCTCCCGACCTCCATGATCCTCCTCGAAGCTTCGGCGCTTCACCTTCGCGAAACTCTGGTTTATTGTTACTTCTCCTCTGGTACTCACTAATCAAGGAGACTTCTCTGCGACTTCTCGCGCTCTTTCGGCGTTTTCTTTCGGTGAAATACTCAAGCCTGGTGTTCAACTACCTCGGTCACGAGGCTTACCCTGCGTCCTCGTTGTACGAACCAAATGTCAAATAAAAGCCCTCCTCGAGTCCATGAAATTTTGTCCTTATGGATCTATCAACTCTAGTTGTGGCGCCTTCAGGTCTTTCTTCACAGAACAGTGATTCTCCTCTTTGCAGTAAGAGACGCCTGCCAGTGCCAGTTGATCCGGTCTCTCGGTTCTTTTTGCAACCACCAGTTTACCTGGATGACAGAACATGCTTGTTCTCCTGATTTTCTGCCACCAAGTCCGCCGCAATCCATCCACATTGATGGCGGTGCGGTTGCTCCACGCTCGAGGAGTAGAAAGGTGGGCTCAATTGTCACACATTTCTTCCCACTGTGGTGCAAAGGAGGTGACCATGTGTCGAAGAGATGCTCTTTTTTTCAGTCCAGACAAAAACCATATGTATGTACATATTGTTCACTCGACCTGCCTACTGAGGCCAACTGAATATTCTAAATTTACGACTTGCTCTCCCTCTATGATGTAATTATAGAATCCCAGAAACGTTTACCTTTTAGTGATCACAGGTCCCACATGACACCAATAAAAATGGAACAAACGCTCGAAGTAAAAAGATTTGAAGTCGACACGGCATGCGAGGCTCCACACAAAGTCCCCAGATACTCACACAGGTGAACGGTCTAGGTGGGGAAGGGTCACGAACAAACGACATGAGACTCGAATCCGACTCATCGCAATGGCATGCCCACCAAATTTGAAATCACAGAATATGAATAGATTCACTGTCCGGTAATCCCCACAAACCAGGTGCAGCACCCTCTCGACATCCTCGTAGTAAGCACACTGGGTATATTTTAATGTGAACCAGTCCTTCGGAACACTAATACAGCCATCCTTGGATCCGTAGTACGTATTATTTTAGCGCTCTACATTCTTACTCTCGTCTAAAATTGACACCACAATAAGAGTATTAGATACGTATATACCGTGGCTAGACGGCCTATTGACGTTCGGCAATTTCACAGCCCCCATAAAACATAAGGCGAGTAACATTCATTCAATTTCAGTTGCCCTCCGGACGGAACCTGCGATATCAAGATAAGTGATAGATTTGCAGACGATATGGTACGGTATACCCCACACTTTTTGGTAAAGTCAAACGCCATCCATTCTCCGTTCCCCGCAATGCCAGTGGACATCTCTTCCTTTGATGACATTTGGCGTCCGGTTGCGTCTCGTCCCCGGACGGAACTTCATAACATATCTATCACTGGCAACCAGCATCCAGACGAACGGACAATATCACCAGTTATTAACGCCATTCAGTCCTTTGCGCAGAGCTCGTGAAGGGATTCCTCATAATTTCGTCACCTCTACGTCCTTGTCCTTTCCGTTTTGTGTTCAGTGAGCCAGCGGATGTTTTTCGGAGATTTGACTTCCTCTAGGGGCTTCTAGGGGATATGTATGTACTTGCCCACAGTAGCGTCGACCTTGTTTAAGGAAAGTTTTAAGGTGTTGTCGGGAAACAAAGCTTGTCCATTCTCCGTCGGACATGGGCCAGAGGACCAAGCTCAAGACTAATAGAACAAGTGGACGGGGAAAGATCTCAGTTGAGACTTTGATGAGATTGTCGTTTGTCTTCTGATTCGTGAGCCCAACTTCACAGAGTAGCGTAACGCGGCGATGACCTTTTGACAATGCGGGGTATGGAACTTCCCAAGACCCAGAAGGAAGGTGTCGAAATGTTGTCAAGTCGTAGTGACCGCACAACAGCACTCGCTTCTTGGTGAACACTCCCGGTGAACGTTCTCATTCTGAGCTTCTATCAATGAGATCGATAAAGGTCGACGTTATGTCTAGTTTTGAGACGGTTGGCTGGTTGTCGTTTTGGCAACAAAGAATCTTTGAACAAAGTTGGAATAAATTCAACCAACATCTTTGCCAGTCGCACGATACGCACCTGCAGGTGTCTGGAGTTATGGCCACCTCGAACATGAGCCTGAGAGTTAAAAATGACCTCGCTCTGACGAGTAGGTATACACATTGGAAAGCATAGCAGGCCAGTTTAAACTTTAACTTCGGGAGACTCCTCAGTTCGGGTCAGAATCTCTTCACGTGCTTGGTACCAGTCTTGAGGCCAACCTGGGGCGTGAAGAAGGTTGGCTGAAGATTGACATACAAATCCCTCAAAGGAGAGTTCCGTTACGGTGTACACAGCGGCTATGCATTGCAGGACGTGAGAAGAACGTGGAGAACAACAGAAACCGTGGGGATTGAAATATTTGATGGCGTTCCGAATTTGAACTGGCGTTGTGGACGCCAATGTCCCTTGTTCTCCTCCACCACCCAGGATGACTTCGTTGGACGGCATGGAACTGTATTGGCGCGACAAACAGCCATGGCTGCTCTCATGTGGATACGAACTTCGACCTCGATACCGACCCGACTGGGTCCCTTCTTGGGAGACGAAACCCGTGAAACACACGGGTCAACTGCGGCAGAGAGAGGATTTCATTCGCCATATGACAGTAAGCAAGCTCGGACTTCGTTTCCTTTGAATCTCGATAGTAATTACCTGCAGATTTCTCCTATAATGGATGCCATCAGGCTGCGTGACAACAAAGCGGTAATGCTGAAGAGAGTCTACTCAAGGAACGCAAAAGTCACCTTTGAGCATCAAGTCGCCGAGTTCGTGTCATCGACAGAGCAGCTTCAGGATCCAGACAATATTTGCGCTCCGGTCTATGAGATACTGAAGATCCCTGGAGATGAACGAAATGTGATTCTCGTCATGCCCTTACTTCGTCCATGGCACAACCCAAGATTCGATACAATTGGAGAATGTCTCGATCTATTCCTTCAAATCTTCAAAGTCTGTTCTTTCCTCGACTATCTTGATGTGTTTATCCTTATATGTAGCTTTTAGGGGCTTCGATATCTTCACAAGAATAATATTGCCCACAGGTAAGCTCATACAATCTGGAGCCAAGGTTCAAGCGCTTCATATTAATCATATCAGGGATTGTACTGGTTTCAATTTGATGATGGACGGCTCAGAAATATATCCTGAAGGCTTCCACCCGGCTAAGCAGGATTACAACAAGGATTTCACAGGCTCTGCTTCCCAAAAGTACACTCGTACCCAACGCCCACCCAGATACTACTGGATTGATTTTGGTCTGTCCATTCCCTTTGACAAGACAGATAAGCGCCCTCGTGCAGAGCCTGTTCTCGCAGGGGACAAATCTGCCCCAGAGTATCAGCATATACGCAACTCCAGGGGGCCTCACGAGCCTATTGATCCATTCCCTACAGATGTCTATTATCTGGGAAACATGATTAGGATGTATTTCACCGAGGTAACGTTCGATTATTCAGGAATCAGGTCACTTCAGCTAGCATTAACAGTTGCTCATTCACACTCGTTATGTAGGGCTCTCAATACCGCGATCTTCCGCGCAAGCCTGGGTTTGAATTCATGGAGCCACTGGTTCAAGCCATGATACGGAACGACCCAAGTAAGCGCCCAACAATCGATCAATGTGTTGTACAACTAGAAGAAATTATCCGCTCGCAATCATCTTGGACCCTTCGTTCGCAAGTATGGCATTCTTCAGACCATCCCATCGCCTTCGTCTATCGATTTTTCCCTCATTGGGCTCGTAGGCTTGTGTATGTCATTACACGAACTCCTGCGATACCGTCTGTCAGCACTCCACCAAATGTATATCTTGCCTTATTTTCCCAGCTTGTTCTCATGATATGGGTTGTCGTTTCCCTGGTCATCTGGTACCGTCCCGACTACCTTCCCGGTCTCCTCTCCCATTTGTGACTCCCTTTCTTCATTGCTAGTTATCTTTGTTTTTCTATTTACCTACTTGCTACCTCCTGTACGCGGCTGTAATTTAAGACCTGCAGGTGATTATTGCGGACATTCATAGGAGAATTGATGCTCTTGCTTACCGTCATATGACGATTCACGAATGAAATGCTCTCTGTGCCTCAGTTGACCCGTGTGATTCACAGGTCTTGTCTCCCAAGAAGGGACCCAGTCAGGTCGAAGTACTGTCGAAGTTCACGGTAGTACTCATTGTTGACTGATTGTTGGTCTCACCGTAACATATATGCCTATACAGCCAATCTTCTTCAACTCTGAATCCACCTTTTTGTTGAACACCCGCGTAGGGAGGTTAGCCGAAGCCATGCCCCCAGGGATCGGATTTTCTGGATTTCTGAGAGGCGTCGGGATATCTCCGAAAGCCGGGCCGAGAGGGCCGGACAGATCACCCACATTCTTCATACTGCATTTGAAGTGGTTAGGGTTCCAATTCTCCGGTGGTTCTCCCACCTAGACAGTCACAGGCCTCGCGCCTCCGATTTGCTTGCAAACCCTTGGTTCGCTGACGATCTAGCTTGCAGTGAATAGTGATGTTTCATCTACTCGACTGGTAAGAATTATCTACTCTGCTGGCAAACCAAACTTGACAAAAGTTTTGTGTAATACACACTTGCATGACCCTGTGGGTTACGGCAATCGCACGGTTTAATTCCACCTTGATTCCCCCATTTTGTCATGGACAAAGGAAAAAAAAAGACACCCATTGCTTTCAAACGACCATGAACATGTTTCTCAAGAGGTTCCAGCTAACTAGAGCTAGTATTGTCCCTACGGCTAGGTCCTCTAGTTCAAGTGCCAGAATATCTCCTCGGGTGTTCCCTTCCACTGGATTTGTCACCGTTCCTGCCGCTGTAAAGATCGATGAAGAAAATTGGCCGTGGTACAGACCTGAATCTTACTATCCAGTACGCATCGGGGATGTCCTTCATTCACGCTACCAGATCCTCTACAAGATGGGGTTCGGCACGACCTCGACAATTTGGATGTGTCGTGACCTAGAGTGAGTCCTTCCTCGTCGCCTCACAACCCCACTTGTTGATACCTTTCCCCAGGCTCAATACCTATGCTTGTTTGAAATCCATGGTATATGACTACCCTTCCGCTCAGCGTGAAATCGAGGCATACAAAACTTTGTCGAGGGCCGTGGCCACCATCCCGTCGTTCGAAACCCGTCGTGTCAGGCGGGCTTTGGACCATTTCCACCTGCGTCATAAGGAACATGACTACCACTTCCTTGTACATGAGGCTCTTGGTTTTAGTCTCGACGACCTCATGGAGATGTATCACGGACAACTTCCCATTCCCGCCGTCCTGGCTTTTGCCAAGGATTTTCTGGCTACTCTGGAGGCTATCCACAGTGCAAGGATTGTGCACACAGGTATGTACTGTATTTATCGACGGCGCCGTTTGAGACCGTGGTCGTTCATTCAGTTTTTTCGTGGTAGATATCCAGACCGCCAATATCCTCTTCTCCGTCCATGACAAAACTATATTCGAAGACACAGAGGAGGATGAAATTGCCCATCCGAGCCCAAGAAAAATCAACGAGGAGTCGATCGTCTTTGGGACAAGGGGGTTCTGCGGGACCAATGTTCAGATGTACGGGACCCGGAGCATGCATGCTCTTTGCGACTTTGGCGAAGCGCGATCTTTGGAAGTACAGGATAAGTTCACGGATATGATCCAACCACCCCCTGTGCGTGCCCCAGAGGTTTTTTTAGGTCTTCCCTGGAGTGCACCCGTCGATATATGGACGTTTGGATGTTTGGTTCGTCATCAAATTATCTGTCTACTATATCCGCATTCTGACTTCGGCCTCTCCGTAGTTGTGGCAACTGGCAACTGGCAAACCACTATTTCCTCGCAGTTCGAAGGAGAACCAACACGAAGCGGACAAAGCTCAGCTCGCGAGTATGGCTGCACTACTTGGGCCTCCGCCGCTGGCATTACTCGCCCAATCAGGCGATCTCGCCCGCAAGTATTTTAAAGAAGACGGGTCAGCGATTGTGGAGGTTCCTCATGATACACTGGAGTCCCGCCTCGCTTCCAGTCTCTCAGGCTATAAATGGGACACGGCGCCTGACAAGGTTCAAACATTCCTTGCGTTGATTCGACGCATCTTGGTTTGGGAAGCCCTTAAACGGCCCTCTGCCTCGGAGTTGCTCAAAGACGCTCCCTGGGACGCTCGACCAGCTCCCTGACTAATAGCCCATTATCTTGCTTTTAATCAGATATTTTTGTTGTATTATCAACAATGTAAACTCAGACTAATGATCGTATCTTATTTTCAATTAGAACTTCTCAAATTTATTGACGGTATAATACGATGGACCATGATAGGTACGGTGAGCCCTAGATCCACCTTATGTAGACAGATTTTTTTTTCTGTTGGATTGGTGGCTGGGGGAAATGTGGGCGGTGATCAAAGTCCCTGTAGGCTCAGGCCCGCTGTCTGTCATTGTTAAACAAACATCGCATCATCCTGAGAGTCTACTAAGAGGCTTCAGCTCGAGTCATCGTACCGATTCAGGCAAGCAAGGCCGAAGCTAAACCCAACTTAAATCAGAATCAGCGAGAACGATGAATTACAAGTTCGAAGGTCAGTAGCAATTACAGAGCAATAAGGACATTGGGTATCTAAAAATCAAACTAAGAGCAAAGGTTGCTGTGAAGGCAAAAGCCATGACAGGAGGGCACGAGGGCCGCTGAACAAAAACCAACGAATCCGGCGGACACCTTGGGCAAAGTATCTACGGCGGCAAACTCTGCGAAGCAGAAGCGTGATCCATGGCACCGGTGTTTCCTTGTAGTGTTTCCATTTCTCCACGAATTCGGCAGGCAAATCGCTCCAGCGGTCATATTCAAAATAGTAAGAGTCTGTTTGAAGAATCGTGACGCCGTGCATTAGTTGATAGTTGCGGTTGAACTCGGACGTTGCTTCTTCCAGAAATTGGAGGGCCTTAGCGGCTGTGAATCGACGTGAAAGGTCGTGTGTTGTCATCATGTCGAGAAGAGGGGCGAGCAGTGGGAATCTGCTTGTTAGATGCTGGAACGTACGCCATATCAACCTCACATTCACAGCACAATAGTAGAACGAAACAACACACCTGAAAATAATCACAAAATTGAACGCCCAGCCCCACATCGAGAACAAATGGGTCATAATCAAACTCACCGGAAGCGGTGTCCATCGTCTTGTTGAAAGTACCCCAGGACCTCCAGTAGGGAAGTCGGAATTCTCCCTTCTTCGCGCCTGGTGGGAGCAAGACAGAATGATCAAAATCAAACAGCGCATACAGAAGACGACCATTTGATCGTAATTCTGCTCGAGTGTTGTTCCTAAGAATCAGTGGCCCCATGTCCGTGAAGTGATCTACCAAGACATTCTGCATCATAACATCCTGGGATTTGATGAGAGCCCTGTGCTATCAAGGAAGCTGAACAAAACGTACATGGTGTGCGATGCCATTCCCGTGGAGGAAGGTCAACCCCTTGATGTTCTATTTTAGAGGACGAGGTCTCCGTCTGCAAGATTTCGACGCTGGGGCGTACCTTGAGAATCGAGTGCATGACAGTAACTACCTCATGTAGCCGACGCGGCGCTGGATACCAAATCAAGGATCCCCATCTATATCCAGGGAATAAGTCGGGAGCGAGACACTAAGCGGATCTGTTGAGCTTACCGCGGCATGACTGCGAAGCAGAACCCGTCAATGGGGAGCAGATCTAGGACTGGTATGACACAGTTCTCTCTGAGGGTATCCATACTCTGCTTGCTAAGGAACTGCAGGATGCGGAATTCATCCGTCTCAGCTCTAACCAATTTGATAACCACATGTCGGCCGAATTCATCCTGTGCAAATGCAACTTTGCCCTGCGAGAATTTATTCGCGTGAGCAAGCAGCGCATGAAAAACCGTCTGAGGAGTATTACTCACGGTTCTATCAAAAGATCGAAGTCGTTCATCCTCACTAGAACTTTCTGCGTCGTATTGGGCATATGGGTAGTGTACTTCTGCACACTGGTAGGGTTCAAATGGGAGTGCCGGAAATGTTTCAGGGCTATCTGAATCTGGCCGATGATAGAGTGTATATCCATGAGTTTTGAACCAGCTAACGGTGTTGGGAGAATCCCAAAACGCAAAGCGTTCCTCCAGTTCAAAGTTGGTGTTGCCAGCGACCAATTCGAAAGTTACTTTTGGAAGGCAAGTCTGGGAGGTACATCAGCAACTTTAGTGGTCGAATGACAGCTGCGTTACTTTAGTTTCCATGTAATATGCTTGCGTTATTACTTGAGGTTCTCGGTGTTGACTCTCCCAAAAGCGTTGATGTGGTTCAATGTCAACGTTAACCGTGGGAAAACTCAAGACGCCTTCATGATCATTCTGACATGTTTATATGTTTACATGTTGAAAACCTCCGCCAAGGGAAAGTGAAGGAGATGCATAAGAGGGAGTGGATACAGGATAGTCAGTGAATAGTCGTGATTACAGAGCAGGGTAGAAACATGTTGAAAGGAAAACGGGGGTATAAATACAACTGAAATCTTGCTCGAAGGTCAGAAGTTGTTCCGTTCGCCACTGATAATGGGCTTTCTAAATTTTGCTAAATTCTTCACCTTTTTCTGCCAATGCGGCTCGCTAGTCAAGGCGATTATGCAATTAAAAGTCAAAGTGGAGTGCGTTGAGCTTCAAGTGGTTGCCAATGCGTCTGTCTTTGCACTGACCTTGGCCCGCTTAATTGATGAGCTTTGTTGTGTCAATGCTAGCCTTGCTTCCTGGTTTGGTGAAATTTGCCACTGAAACGGTGCCCTTGTGGGCCCATGCGCTTTGAGGTTTGAGACGCATTGTCCGTCGACGACTCACACTATTCGCCTATAAGAGTGTCGGTTTCGATCAACTAATGGCAGCTCTCATCTCTACCCTCGTCTTTACCATGCCATTGACCAACATCGAACAAGCTATCGCCAACGTGCTAGCTATCAAACAGGTCCCAAATTACAACAACGTCTTTAACGCCTACGCTGTCATATCCCGTCTTCCCTTTGACACTTTCGAGGCCGAAGGAACATTCTACTTTGACCGAGCCATCGAAAAGTACAGAGCACCTGGGGAGAAGCCTGGAGAGTCCTATTTCGCAGAATATGTGGCCAGAATCCGAACGCAGAGCATGCAGCGGGATATTGAACTAATTGCGTCATGTCTGGGGCCGGTGCGTTCGAACCGCAATGCGTGCCAGTGTGTAGACTGTGGCGCCGAGCTCACATTGAACAGAAGATATTCGCAACAAGTTGGAGACCCTCCGGGATGAACTGGTGGTATACTTGATGTTTTTGACAGATAGAACTCCCAAATCCAAGAGGGTCAGGTCGCGCGCTGCCGCAAAGAAGACCAAGACCAAGAAGAGAAACGGAAAACTCGCATATGATCCTTACGCCCCATCCACCAGCACTGCGTCATACTAGGTGTAGCGTACTTCATTTCATCCCATCCTTGATATCAATTGTTTCATTCCTTACTTCTCAACAGTTTCTATAACTCTTGTATCATATTTTAGTTCAGATATGACCCTTGCTTAATTATCCGTGCGCTGTCCACAAATTGTGCGAAGTTACATACGTAGCAGACAGAGAAACATAATTATTATATCATGTCCCGAAACCCCGCCACCACTGACGTACATATCGGTGCCGGCGGTGCGTCATTATTAATTTATCCAGGTCCCATCGGCCGCTGTCAATTGTTGAGTTCCGTCGGATAGGCGCAAAGTTTAATAGATGATGACATCGAAATTCGGATGCCAGGGCGTCGGGAAGACCTTGGGAAAGGCGCATTCAAGGTCGCGTTGCAGGATCCATGGAATGTGCAACTTTCTACGCCCATTCGGATTGCGGCTCGTCTTTGATAGCGGAGGGATGTCGTGAGCGCTCCCCTCCAAGACAGGGTTCAGGTCAGACGACTCTGATTATTTTCTAGAAAACACTTGAGGGTTGTAGATATAACGTAGGTTGCCCTGTTCATGAGCTCAAAGTCCCCGACTCCCCGTCCTTTTCTCAAAGCCAAAGCACTCACATTCACTTTGCCTCCACCTCCTAGACTTATGAACGTCCAGATAAAATCGGAGAAATGCACCGACCAATGCGACGTCTCTCCAGTAACAGAAAACCCTCACAAAATAAAAGATGTCGAATCGGATCCTGGGACAGCGGTCTCCGAAGAGAGCCATAGCTCGAAGTTTTCCGACACCATTGCTCCTGCCCAGACGACCGTCGGAACAGAGTTTCTAATCTTTCCTATCCCAAAGCGGCTCCAATATCGAGCCGAAACTCCTATCCAGTTCAGCTATGTCCTGACCACAGTCTATGCTCTTGCTACAATGATTAGTACGTTAAGATATAATCCTCCTCTATCCTATTTTTCCGTCTTACAAAATCGAATTTTCGCAGTTGTAGGCAATCTATACTATTGCCAACCACTTCTCAGTATGCTAGCCACTCTCCTCTCCCGGTACGATTCTAACGCTGAGGCCGTACAGTCGAAATGGCAAAATCCTTCGGAGTTTCCTATGATCGTGTCGCCAAGTAAGTCCTTTGGAATGATTAATAGCGCCCATATCCTGACATCGACTATTTCGCGTTAGAATTCCTACATGTGTTCAAGCAGGGTACAAATCATTCATCCCCTTGGCTCTTGATCTGACATGTTAGCGCTCATTTGTGTTCCTCTTTGTCGTAGATATGCGGTTGGCCTGTTTCTGATATGCCCTTTGGGTGACATTGTTCGACGTCGACAGCTCGTTCTCGGTCTCATCGCATGTACCACGCTTCTGACAATTGGGTTGGCAATCACGAAGAACGTCCATGTCTTCGAAGTCATTTCCACTATTATCGGCGGAATATCGAACGTGGCTCCACAGATTCTCATCCCACTGGTCTCCGAAATAGCGCCAAAGGAGGTCCAGGCCTTCGCGTTCTCCATCGTCCTCACAGGGCTAATGTTCGGGATCCTGTTGGCGAGAGTCATAGCAGGAATCATCGCCGAATTTGTCGCGTGGCGCATCGTTTACTTCGTTGCCGTTGGCCTACAAACCCTCGTCGTCATCGGATTATACTTTACCATCCCCGATCACCCAGTGAAAGATAGAGCCACACCTTACTGGAGGATACACTGGACAATGGCGGTACTTCTGGCCACAGAGCCTGTTGTGGTGCAGGTCGTGATTGTCAACATTGGCGCGAGCGCTTGTTTTGCGTGCTTCTGGGTGACACTTACCTTCCTTCTTGGGGGTGCTCCTTATAACTATACAACGTAAGTCCGATATCTGAATGTCGTGCGTGGTTGCGTCGATTGCTCATTTCATTTCGACAAACTTCCAGACTTGAAATCGGCCTCTTCGGTTTGATCGGGCTGGCTGGAGTCGCTGCTGGGCCTCTCAGTGGACGCATTGTCGACCGTTTGACACCTTGGCATGCCCTGCTCGCATCCACAATTGTTCTTCTAGGGTTTCAAGCCATACAGACGGCTGCTGGAGCCACCCAAATTTCGGCGCTTGTCGTCTCTTGCTTCGGTCTCGACTTCTTACAGCAGATACAAAATGTCGCGTTGGCAACGTACATATTCAGGTATGTACGTTTTGTTCAAGTTTTATTTGAGGACAGCAGGAGATTTTTTTTTTGCTTTTGGCAGTGTGTCAAAGCTCAAGGTGTCAAGGTTGAACGCAATTTACATGATATCAGTGAGTTATATCAGTCATACATGGAGGGTTGCTCGTTTTGAAATCAATCGCTCGTTCCTCAGTTCTATCTTGGTCAAATTATTGGGACATCTACCGGAACCAAATTATTCCTCCGATATGGTTGGGTTGCATCCGCATCATTTGGGCTGGGTCTCTACGTTATGCAGATCCTGATTCTCCTCGTACGAGGTCCCCACTGCGGACAGTATAAGTGGTTAGGTTATCAAGGAGGTCTTGGACTCAAAAGCATGATCTAGTACCAGCGAGTCTGGTTTACAAAATCGCTCTTTGTAGTGGGAATCATGGGACGACTAAAAGAATAGAATTTACGTTGTATTTGGATATACAACAACGGGAACTGTACCGAATATCAATATCAAGAAATTATATCCTTAAACGGCCCTGGTAGGACTCAGGGACACATTTTAGTCGTGAGTGATCTCATGCACCTTCTCAGCTCCAAAATGAGCCACTAGAACATTTCTCCCATCCATCCCATGAGCACGAACGACCTGAACGTCACCAGGAACAAGATCGAGTGCATTATCACTCCATCTCACCTCTCGATCACCGCCTTCACCCTCTCTCACCGACAACACCAGACACTTCACGGGCTGTTCCACCCTCAATTCCAATATCGTTACGTCCTCGCTACTCTCACTCGGTTTCGTGAGGCCAACTGTCAGACCGGGATCAGGAGCCTGGAGGAAGCGATACGGCTCCGGCCAATCACTGTGCCTCGCGAGGACTTTGCCCGTCTCCGCATCTACTAAACGGGCGCTTACGACGACATTCGCAGAGGGCACGGCAAGGGGGTTACCCATGGATAACCCTTCGCGTACAGGCCCAGGGCATCGCATCTCCAGAAATTCTGTTGTTTGGTTTGGCTGGAGTACCACGTCGTGCGTTTCATGATATGACCATTCTGGTGAAACGAGATCGAAGAACGAGAGCTCGAGCTTTGCTGAACAGGCCTTCAAGGTGCTGTTTGCACCCCAGATTGACAGTGTCGCATACAAGCTTTGGGTCGCTCCAAACTCGTAAAACTAGTAGCGATGAGATTCATCGATAGAGTGCTAAATAGGTCGAGCGTTACCTGACGAGGCCTGTCGTTATCCCGGTTCTTGATTACCTATAAAACAATGCATCAACAACACCATAAGGATTTTATGTATGCTTACATTTCTAAATATCCCAACAGCGACAGGGGCTAACTGCCTGGCAATGGTGTAATACACCATTTTGGGGCGTAGCTATAGTAATTCGCCGTAAACAATAAGCACGTCATTGTCTTCTCAAGGAACTTACGAAGTAATCTGCAATGGCCCATGATACCACTGGCCAACAATCGTTCGACTGCCAGACAAGGACTCCAGATGTCTGTCATACATCACCGTCTCAGCGGTGGTTCATTGACAGACAGAACAAGAAATGACACACATATTCCTTTCCTCGACCTCTCCATTCGCGTCTCCAAGAACGGTAGGCAAACCCCACAGCTTCTGATTGCATGAGCTGAGTATTGAAAGCGTGCCTGCAAAAAGGATCGTAAGGAATTTGAATGTGAAATTTGAATTTGGGGCCCCTACGTTTCAAAATCTCTCGTCAACCTGAAGTTCTCGTTCATGACGATAGCGAACCTCCTTTCGAAGACACCAGCTTTTGTATGTTGTGCCATCAACTGGGATTGAGGGTAATACTGGGATTTATCAGCTCCCTCCATCCAATAGTTGATCGTCTTCATGCAGGGCATACTTGGGATACCAAATTCACTGATAAAGAGTAATAATGTTCAAGAACGAGAAATTCCACGAGCAGAGCATATTGACTTTACCTGACGAAACGCCCGCCTAATCGATCATACTCCTGGTATTGAAGTTCCTTTCCACCCCAGATGTTCCACTGGTGCACATCACCTATTGTGGGATCAGCCGTGTCCCATCCCTTTCCACCATACGGGGACCCTCTATGATATGGTATCGGTGGGTCTGTCAACGTGGCGACGACCTCAGGAAGCACATGCTCGTATAAGATACGAGCAGGAAGTTCTCCGATTCCTGCAGAGGAAAGACACGATGAGAATCCATGAATAACGTTGCAGCGGAGAAGGTTTACCTCCCCATTGTAACACCATCTGATAATCCTCGTTATTCCCGCAAAAGCAGACGATGGAGGGATGTCGTCTCAGCCTGGTCACATTATCGATGGCTTCCTGTTTGACACTCGCCACGAAATCATCATGTGCTGGATAGACCCCGCAAGCGAATTGAAAGTCCTGCCATACGAGCAGACCGAGCTCTGTGAAGCGTTGGAGAAACTGCGAACGAGAGGAAAAATTAACCTCCTACCATCACAAATGTCATAGAAAATATCTGGTTCATAGACGCCCCCGCCCCAAAGGCGTACCATGTTTTGGTTTCCATCTCGAAGTAATGTCAGCCACCTGCGATATCGATCTTCGCTTATCTGAGTGAGGAAGTTGTCAGCAGGGACCCAATTAGAACCTTTTAAAAAAGGAACGCCGTTTTAATAATCAGTAGTTGGGAGAACGGTATCACTCGTACCTCCCATGAACATCCGGACGCCATTGATCTCAAATAAGAAGGTCGTGCCGTTCCCGTACTGATCCGCCTCCAGAAGTGGCTCTTGGATGAGCTCAGCAGTTCGAAATCCAATCCGATGAGTTTTTTCATCGACAATCTCGTCGTTCTACTCATACATCAGTCAAACAATTTTGGTGATATACCGTGACTGATGACTTACGGGGGACAGCAAAGCCACTCGAACGGTATATAGAGCTTGCTTTCCATATCCTACAGGCCACCAGAGCTCGACATCGACTTCCAAACCAGACCATGACACCACCGATTCGTTGACAAACTCTGAATGCTTCGTACCATCGCCCCATTTCTGGACTTCGACGCGTTCGGATTTGATCATTCTGTTTTGACTATCTGTGAGTTCCACCGTGTACGTTGAGGCTGAATGGCTCCAGCTGCCCATCATGGTGACGTCGACCTTTAAAGAAGCGACGAAGGATCCGTTGGTTTCTACGCGGACAGAGGTGCGCGTATGAATATCCTGAATACGACTGGTGTATGATATGAACTTGATCGGGCGGTAAGGCCCACATGTCATAAGTTCAGGTCCCTGGCCTTCATCTATGAGTTCTGAAAGTACCGTTGACGCTCAAAGCCTCTTACCCAGTCCCATCTGCGAGTTAGGTTAACAACCGCAAAAGAACGAAAAACCGAAGTTGTCTACCCACCTCCAATCGTATTGGGCTTTCCGAACGTAGACGCGACTGGGATCTCCTAGATTTGTCGATCCTGCGCGTACCTTTCCGTACTTGGATTCTTCTGCTTTTGCCAGCGCCTTTGCGGATTTGAAATGTAAAAGCAGCGTATTTTCTTCCAAAAGCCCCTCCAGCATGAGCTGAGAGAAGTAAGTACGAAACATGTTGTTCGTTGAAACGATTTTCTTTTCGTTCTAAAAGAGTTTCTTAGCAGGGCATAACAATGCAAAAGAAAACAACATACCAGGTACACGTCACAGATGGTATCTAGACCCTCAAATTCCATTCTGGCGAACATGTGAGTAGTTGACAGTTCTTTCTTTGAGAATGTACACTTGTAGAGCCATTCAACATCGCCGATCCCTATAATCATCAGAAAACATTTCACGGGCGAGTCTAATAAAGACTGACATTGAACATTGTGCTCATTGAACCCGATGTATGGATCTGTTATGGCCCCAACTTTCAGCAATTCGACATGCACTTCCGATGGGAATGACGAGGTCTTTTTCCAGCCGATCTTCACATCGTCATGGTGCGGAAGCCCGACATCTCTGAGGACGTCAGTCACCGAAACATCCCTCTGTTTCCACCACCAGTCGAAGGCCCCTAAATCCAGCACTTGGTTCCTAAGTTTCGTCATGGTAGAAGTCATGAAAGAAGAGGTTATCGATGAACGAATCGTGGGTGGTTAGAGTTTCGAAAAGCGTAGAAGAAGCCCCGAATCGAGTGGTCGGGTGACATCCTTCATAGAGATCTTTGAGAGATATGGGAAAAAGTTTGAATTGCGAATTTCGATTTGATTGGAAAACTGTTTGGTCTGCCGAATGTCGGCAAGCAATGATAGGAGAAGTGAACAGGTCTTGCTATCATGAAACGGGGTTATTAAAGTTCAAGCGCTCAAATTCAAAGGTTTGATAAAGTTCTACTTAAGCGCACACCCTCATTCAACGTTTCAAATTGGAAATTTCACTACCTCAGACCCCGTCGACATTCACCGGTGCCCCAGTCGGCACGACGACCTCCCACTGCATCGTCAGCCCAACTCTTCCCTGAGGCGGGATACTACAGTCCCACAAAAACCGGCCGTCCTTCCCAATCAAAGCGGGATCCACGGCCGTGGCATTCTTCGTCGGATCGTTAACCTCTTTTTTCTTCGTCTCCGTGTTCTTGGAGTCCCCAATCGACGAAACGCTGTCATCTTCATTGTCCTCTGCACCATCCCAGTCCCACCTGGCGGTAACACCAGGACTGACCGGCACACTGTCTCCCACTCTGCTCTCTGTTGCACCTTGTTGGTTCTTCTTCTCGGTGACCCCATTGGTGGCGGTGGAAGAGGAAGGTAAGACGAGTGGAGGTTGGACGAGCTTGACGCGAATAGTCGAGTCTTCAGAGACAGGGAACTGATCAATGAGTTTGAGGGTCACATTGCTTTTGTTCTCTTGACCGATGGTGGCGTCGTTCCCAGGTGCCTTGGTGTTGTGCACGGTGATACGCTGGGCGAAAACGTGTTTCGTAGTGTTGGACGCGTAGAATTTCAAAGCTGAGGAACCTCGGGTGACGGTCTTGGTTCGTGGGTGGTATGTTACACGGATAGCTGGGTCGACTCTTTTAAAATTAAAGTAAGGTAAGAAACGAAGAGGAAAGCGAAGAGTGTCACATACCCTAAAGGACAATCGAACCTCTCTTCGGGGCTGACCAAAGGTATGTCCGACTTGGAGATGAAGCTTCCATCAACATACACGCTTGCCGAGCCAGGGAGAAAGGTGTATTCTGACGCGTTCTTTACTTTTGCCTGTTCGTTTAAAAGTTTTGGTTAGAGTGAGAAAATCAAATAATAGAAGGATGAGAATCTGACGTTGAGATGAACTCTCGTATCCTTCTTGGGGACACAAACCCAGCTCATCTTCGCGTCGAGAGTCAGGGTGGCGATGGTAACATTATGCCAGCTCGCAGGAGATCCGTACGTGTCGCTAGGGATCGTAATAAGGCCTGGCACACTAAACGTCGCGCTCACGCCTCCTTTCGCTGATGAGACTTGAAGTCCGCGATGCTTCATCTCAGGAAGAGGCGGGGGAGGTGGAGGTGGAGGTGTGGCAGCACTAGCAGGGGCTGAAAGCTTGGGCCTGCACTTTTCCTCGTCTAATCGCGAATAGGAGTCTAGGATCGCGGATGATGCCATCTTCTTGCGAGCACCACCGCCACCCAAGCTGCCGTGTATCTCAGGCCTGTAGATGTATACCGCCCATGGATAGAGAACTGGTACCTGGACGTCGGCACCGAACGTGGGTGCAGATGTGTGGAGGGTGAGAGGAACGTCGGGCCATGGCTCGCCGGTCGATTGGGAGATGAGGGCCTTGTAAATGAGTGTTATGGGCTTCGAAGAAGCGGTAGTGGATACACGTATGTCATATCCTGCGTTCCATGTTGCGTTGGACACGGCTGAGCAAAGGACTGTGAGCGACAGACGATGTGGAAACTCCTTTCACTCACCATAAATCAAAACAATCTCCATCTCCCCTGTGAACTCGGCGAAAACGACGACCGTAGCTTTCGTGTTCAAGGCCGGGTCCAAAGATAGTATGTCCTTAGAAAGTCTTTGCCGCTCCTCGTTAATCTCATTTCTGACAGCCTCCAACTCATCCTCCAACGATAGAACCTGTTCGTCCAGTTCACCTGCGACCGCGTCATATTCCCTGACGACACCCTGAAGCTTAGACGCGTCCAAGCCGGCTGCATTGACAGAGGAGAGGTACGTATTAAGCGAGGACAAAGCGATGTGAGTTCGTTTGAGGGATTTGTTGATTTTTGTCTCTTTGGATTGAAGAGAAGCAAGAAGCGGTGAGGTGGTGGTTGAGCTTGGAGGTGGGGGTACAATAGTCGATACCGAGACGTCGTGGATCGTAGGTTTAGCGGCGCCTCGACTTTCCACTCTGCAGTACGTGGAATCGTTAATCCTACAAAATGACACGACTTAATGCCGGACGAACCTCAATGCCTCCCTATCCAACGTACGAGGCAAACCCAATATATTGAATTGGTGAACGCCAGAGACATCGAGTGTCAGCCTGAACACGCGAGTAATCTCAGCGCGCGAGTTGGTATAGAGGTTTACATTGGTGATTTTGCTCGTCTCGGTGGAAATGAGGTCGATAATTGTAGTTGCGGATGGCGAGGATTCAGAAGCGGGTGTGGGCGGATCGTCTTTGAGGGAAAGCATTCCTGTCGGCCTGAGGAAGGACGTTGTCCTGGTGAAAACACTACAGGTTAAGTAAGTAGAGAAAATTGAGTTAGAGTTATGTAGAAAACGTTGTTATGGTGAGGAAAGGATTGACTTCGTACCTGGTCCCTGCCCTTTTCTATGTTGATTTGACTGTGTATGACAACGGCAATGTCATATATACACATCAATTCCCATGTTTTGCATGCTTTGATGGAGGTCGAGTGCACGTCGCGAATTCGTGTCACTGTCAGGGCAGGCTGAGCAACATCCAGGTTGCCAATGGCGTTGAAATATTTAAGTTTTGACGATGGATGGGTCTGTAAGAGTTGACACCGGAAAGGCTGTGAGAAGGTTCGAACTTGTTCAAGTTGGTTCAAAAGAGAGTCGAAAGAGAGTTGAGTATCAAAGGACATATTCGGGCCGTCGGATGTTGAACTTCGGTCAATCTCCGCTTTAACTCAGAATTCAACGTCTTCACGCACGCAACGTTTGGGGAGTGGAGGCTGGACAGTGGGGGCTGGCGGAAGCGCTTAAGCCTGATAAAAAGGAAAGAAATCCGGATATGAGACAGGTTTAATGTGTGTTCTCCTTGCCCTATTCCGGCTGTAATTCTCGCAAATGAACATCCGAGGGTCGTTCGGGAAAGATGCCCCAGAGAATGCCACTCAGTACAGACATAGCGTTGAATTTAGGGTGTCAATGGGTGACTTCCCGTCGCGTTTAGAATCCTAGATTATTTTCTAAACAATTAAATCTCCGACAGGAACACATTTAGAAAAGATTTTCTAAACCGTAGACCAGTTTAGCTTTGCCTCGCTGTAACGACCTCTTGATTGTTCGTAATTTGAAATATGATAAGATTGGACTGATTAGATACCACAGCCCCTGTTTTGTGTGTCTGTCCACCATGTCAAGCATCGAAGAAGAGGCTTTCCTTCAACAATTACTTCTTGAAGAGGATGAAGACGATGCAGAGGAACAATTAGAACTTCTCGGCATTGCAGCTGGTGCCCTCCTTCTCTATGGTGCCGAAGAATCACGTCGCCTACGTTCCGAACGACGTCGCAAACGCCGCCTCTATCTTACCCGCCCTGATCTTCTTCCTAACCCACGCCATCATACACCATGGCAAAGGTTGTATTCTGGGAAAAATGACCGGGCATTCATTACAACCATGTCCTTTGATGTGGCCTCATTTCATACAATTCTCGATGCAGGATTCCGAGATAAGTGGAATTCAACAGCAATTCCACGAAATGATGTTTCCCAGTTTGCCAAACCCATTCTCTCCCGCCGTTCCCTGGATGCCGAAGGAGCCCTAGGGCTTATTCTGCATTATTTATCGTCAACAATGCGAGATGTATCATTGGTGGAAATTTTCGCCCTCATTCCGACAACAGTTTCTCGTTATATTGAATTCTGCAAACAGATTCTTCGGGATACGCTGCGATCCATGGATGAAGCGCGGATTGAATGGCCTACCGGAGATGAATTCCATATGAACAACGTTCTCGTCACCAATCGGCACCCCCTTCTGACAGGAGCTTTTGGAACAATGGATGGATTAAATTTACCTGTGGAGACTTCGGCAGATGAAGAAATAGAAAATGCCACATACAATGGATGGCTTTCCGAGCATTTTATTAGTAATGTCATTGTTTATGATGCCAAAGGTATGTTTTTACTATCCAATCTCCTGGCAAAGATTTATCCATATGAGTATGGTTCACAGGAGAGATTATTGCGTGTATCATGAATGCTCCTGGAAGTTGGCATGACTCTCGTGTCGCACGCAACATTTATTCCAAGCTAGAGCACCGAACTCCCGATGGATATTACCTTGTGACGGATACTGCCTTTCCCCGTGGAACAACCCGTATCCAAGGTCGAATTAAAGCACCAATCAAAAGTGGTGCAACACTTCCACGAGATCAACATGAACGCGATGCATTTCTCGAGTTCAATAACCAGTTATTGTCTTATCGACAAACCGCAGAATGGGGAAACCGTGGTCTTCAAGGATCATTTGGTCGACTTCGAATGCCGCTACCCACAGGTGACACCCAGGGCCGAGGAGATCTTCTTGAAATTTGTTTTCGGTTGTACAATCTGCGTGCACGACTAGTAGGCCTTAATCAGATCCGTGATGTATACATGCCAATTTGGAAGGCTGGGGAGCAGGAGGAGATATGGAATACCTTCGAGAAAATGGTATTCTCTGATATGCGAAGGAATGATCGTGTTGCACAGTTCCATCTAATTGCCACAGATGTATAGTAGGGCGACAAGGGTATATTTTATTTGTGGAGTAGGGGTTGATGATTGAACATTAAATGTAGTAAAGAATAAGTAATTAAAGAAGATGTGGAAAAGGGATTATGTATCTAGCGCAGAATTATATAGATGTGAGCTAGTTATCATGGGAAAGGGCCTCGGGAATGCAATCAGGATGACGAGAGGAAGATGCAACAGGAGGAGGTGTGGGTGTAGAATAACGACGATGGCCTGGAGAATGACGATGACGGGAGGGGGTAGGAGAATAACGACGACGAAGGGGGCTAGGAGAATGACGAAGGGTGGTGGGAGAGTAATGCTTGCGTGCTTGCGCTGAGCGCCGTTGAGATTCAGGAGTGAATCTAGGATAGTACCGAGTGCCTCCACTAGGAGATTCATAATCCAGGTGACAGCTGTTAGGATCCATTGGATCGACCCATCGCTGACAGTGACCCCCACCTCCGTAATGAACTTCTTCAAGCCACCCACGTGTAGGTGTACGATGAGGTGCCGGGAAAGTTTCCCAGCGTTGACGTTGAGGAGTAGCGAGGCGCCGAGTAGAGAGGGAAGGGATGGGAGTGGATGGTGGTGGTAATGTGGTATTCCGATGGCCAAATGTCTGCGCAGGCTGAGGAGCGCCAGCCCCCGCAAACATCATCATCATCTCCGCCCGATCAGCACGTCGCTCAGCCGCCTGACGCTCACGGTCAGTGTCAGCAAGACGAGTGCGAAGGGACTCGACGAGGTTCTGGGATTCCCGTAGCTGGGATGTGAGACTGAAGAGCTGGCCCGTCTGGAAGGTGCGGGCGGCACGTTCCTCACTGCGTTCAGCTTGGGTAGAGGGATCCAACGCAGCAGAGATGTTGTTCAGGAGTGTGTTGTTGGAGCCACGAGCCGAACGAGATGAGGGAGGGGGTTGGGTGATGCGATCGGAGGCCACACGGCGAGCGGTGAAGGCTGGGGTGTCGTCATTGGGCTCTTTCTTCATGCGCATCTTCTTTGCCGGTGGTTGAGCCTTCTCGACTTCATCGTCACTTGACACCTCAACTACCTCATCTGCAATGTCCTCGTCATCCAGATCCCTTGTTCCAGCACGTTCATTCATCGCATCTTCGATTTCGTGGGCCTGCTGGATGTACTCGGGCATCTCTGCATCACCGGTCGGTTTTTTTGTCTTTACCAACTGTAGAAAGTGATCAGTAGATGCACCAAACTTAAAAGATGTAACTGATATACCTGCTTGAACTTGGCCTCAAGGGATTTTGATGTGCGAATCGGTCGGTCATGTTCCTCTGCCCAGGCATTAAACTCATCTGCACACGAGTTCCATGCCTTGCCGCCGATAGGCAGCCGCTCCATCAGGATCGACAGTAACCCCCATATATCTTCAGTTGTGTAGTTCGCAGCACCAACAGCACGACCCCTCTGCTTTTTGACGTCAGGAGCAGCAGATCCGGCCTTCCGCTTGCCCTCACGGACAACTTGCTTACCCTTTCCTTTCAGATCGGGGTCAGCACGACGGACACCGCCAACTTTCTGTGCAGGACGTGCAACATGAGAGATGAGCTGGTGAGCGGGGGGAAAGTCGTCGTCATCATCATCTGGCAATGGCAGGGATGCTGGGTCGTGGTTCACAACGAGATTCAGTGGTACCGAATCGGAAGCAAGGTGTGCATTGGGAGGAAGTGAGAAGGGAGGCCCGTGGTGTGTGGAGGAATGTGGCTAAACAGACATATCAATGATTCGTTGAACAGAGAAGAGAAACACTGAGAAGTGCTTACCGGAAAGTTAGGACTGATTTGAGTCCATGGAGCACTGCTCCCATAACGAGAATAGTGGATGCCATTCTCGTCGGTGAAGAACTGGTGGGTGGAGTGGTTAATTTCGTCCATGGTATGCCATTTGGCAAGAATGGATCTCACCTCTTAAATAGACGAAAAAAATCTTCGCCTCTGGGCCCCAGTCAGGGCAGTAATTAGAACTTCTAAAGACTGATATTAGATGGTCGGTAAAAAAAACGAAGAAAATTGATACAACCAACACCAATTTTTCCTGTTTTTGGTGGATCTACGCACAAGAGAAAAAATGTGATTGATACAAGCCCCAATGTATCAAAACCGAGGATCCAACCATACCTGTTTTACACATGCATGAACACTACAAGGATACATTGCGAGGGGCAATGGGACCATGAGTGAGTGGATCAGTGTTGGTATGACCCTTGGTCGGACCACGGTCGGACCTAGGGTATGGTCGAAACGGTCGTCACGACCAGATGGTCGGACCAACGGTCGGACCAAAGTGATCACGCGTGCTATGTAAATTGATCATGTCACATTTTAGCATTGATTAGATCGTTTTTGCTGATTAATAAGATAAATATGGTAAATACTAAATAGTTCCTTGATAAGTTTATCATCTATTGCATCGTTGGACCGTCTGTTGTTGAACGTTGAACGTCCTCCGCCTCCCCGATGGCCTCTTCGGTCAGTAGCTCGTGTACCAGACTTTCTTGATTCAGAGATTCAATGCCCCCTTTCCACCATTCATCCCATCCAGTCCAAGAGGTAGTTGTCGAGCAAGATGGGTATCGGAAGAGGGTTTCCAAAGGGATATCGGTGGGCTGTGAATACGACCTTCCGTTGCTGAGTGGACTGACATTATCTGTAGGCAATGGATGACGCAGAGGGTTTTCGTTAGTGCCATGTTCCTCTGAGTCTGCGTCATCCAACTCCCTCAATGCCACACTCTCCCCCACCAGCTGTGCTGTAACAGCTCCAAACTCGACGCTGTTGGCGATTACAGCCTCCCGGACTTCGTCAAGGCGATCTACCGCTCCCCGCATCTCAGCGAGCTTTCGTTTTCGTGGCTTTGGGGCGATCCCTTCAGCCAGGTGCTGTCGTTTCAAGTTCATGCGCACTCGACTCGACTTCTCGGCCTTTTCCAGTCCTAAGAGGCATCTCTGCTTTGTATGGACGAGGCCAAGCTCGCTGAACAGGCGTTCACAACCGGCCGAGTTACCTACAACATTTTGAATATGAATTGCAAGCTTGACAACCATATTTCGACCTGAGTACGTCCCGTCATCGATTCCTTCCCAAATGTGTATGACATCAATATCGGTCTTCTTGCCGTTGTCGAAGGTGTCGAGATGCATGTGCTCTGGACTGAAGATGCCCCTCTCGTTGAGGTAATCCATGAATGAAGTGATGAACGACGGATCACATTCCCTACGTAGAATGCGAACGCAGACTCTTTTCGCCATCGTGGCAAGCCCAGAGAGTGTAAGTGCTGCGTGCCCTGGTGCAAAACAGCGGTTGCGAATGTAAGGATTCAAGACGAGGGATAAAATAAACAGATCTTGCTCTGCGGCTTTCCATCGCTTTTTCAAGCTCGCTAATACCGCTTCGCGGCTTCTTTAGCTCGGGAATCAATATTTGCGACAGAAAAGATGCGGTAGAGGTTTCCAAGAGTGAGAAGGATCGTGTACATCCGGGTATTTGGCGCCTGGAGAATTGTTGCGGCAACGGCGAGCGGTTCAAGAATGCGCTTTACACTATGGCAACAGGTCAGTTTCACGTTGTCACATCAAATAAAGTTACAACACAAACTCACTGCTTGATATTGATCCAAAAATCTCGATCCTCGACAATAGCTTGAATTGTAAGCGCCTTCTCTTTTGCTTCCCTTCGATTCCCTGCCGCATTTATTAATTGAGTGGGATACTTCGTCCATGCAGCCTTGATTGCCCGTTCAATGAGCTCAAGTCTTGCAAGAGAGCAGAAGTGGGCTGTCCATCGCGTAATGCATGGGAGGATAAGGGCATAAACCACAGCATCGGGGTTGATGTCAGCCTGTTCTTTGTTGAGAATTCCGAGCGCACGGCTATGCGAATTAAACCATTTGATAACTTCGATCGCCTCTGGGATACAGGAGAACAGCGCTATCTTTGTTGACAGGAGGTCCCCGACAACGAGGTTAAGTTGATGGGCCCAGCATAAAAGAACAATGAGCCATGGCCACTCTGCTGTCAGCAAACGACGCATCTTCCGAGCGTCGCCACCATCATCAGTGCACCAAGCGATAACAGTCACCAGAAAAATTAGTTGCGCATGGAGAATGTCGGCCTTCACAATTTTCAACAGTTCTTCACCAGTTTTAGCCTGGGCCGAGACATCGTGAGTGCGCACAATGTGAGGCTCGCTCCCGGCAGTAATCATCGAGGCGATAACAGAGGTCTTGGCCTTGTTTTTCCAGCCGTCGCATTGCCCAGTGACCAACCGGCCCTTGATGTCGAGTTGAGTCTTGTTTACAACCTCCTCGGAAAGCCTATCAAGCACTGGACCGGAGATGTGGTGGCGATCGAGATGTGGGGATCCAGCGATCCACTTGTCGGTGAAGCGCCGCACCTCAGGATCATGAGCGAAGTTGAAAGATGAATTAGTTGACAGCATCATCTTGGTAAAATCATTTTCGTATTCCTTCCGAGTTGCTGAATCCCATGCCGGAGCACTCGGAGCTGATCTACTTCGTTTGGTGGGCCGTAGAGCATCATCCGCAACCTGAGACTCGGAAAAACTACCTCCAAAAGTAGCCGGCAGAGACACAGTGCGAGTGAGTGGTTGGGAGTTGGATTGGAGTGCATGTGTGGTTATGGCAGTGGGTATATTCTCCTTGGCGGCCTTCGTCATCCGTCTCTCCTTCCCTACTTGAAGGTCAGTACGAGCTCGCTGCCTGGTTTCCTCATCTGCGATATTTTTGCATGTTGTGAGGTGAGGAAGCATGTCGTGGATTGGCTTTCCAGCCTTCGGGGGGATGATTGAGATCGCTTAAAGGTTCAATAAAGTATATCAGCTCAAAACTCTTTTGAGAAAGAGGATTCTCACCAGTTTTGAAAAGATCGAGGTCAATGACAGTCCCAGCCATCCCGTTTGCTATCCGGTGTGAGTCTCGCAAACCATCCATCTTCTTGTGAACGCAGGCTTTACACCACACGCTCTTCACGTCACTCGAGTTGTTGCCGTGCTTCTCGTGATTTGTGTAGAAGTAGTTCCATGACCAATGAAGGGTACGGCCTTGGATGGCCACCTTCTCAAAGGCGTCCATTGAGGGCTTCCAAGTCAATTCACTCGTTACTCGTAAATGGCTCAGACATAATAACTATCTCAAATTCTCAATTCCAGGGTTCCTTCCGGTGATGATTTGCTCTACCAGTCTACTATAGTAGGCCAAACTTATGTTTTATTAGTGCATCGCGACGCGACGCGTCTACGCTAAATTAGAATTTACAGGCAGTTGAGCTCCGGTTTTTGATCCCATCAGCATTGGTCCGACCGTTGGTCTGACCATGGTCGGACCTACGGTCGGTTGCGATGGTCTGATGGGTGATGGTCGAATCGACCCACGGTCGAACCGACCACACCAACACTGG